>JAGSPU010000719.1:0-22890 GCA_019321725.1 Paulownia fortunei
TACGCCTATCCACTCACAACTGTTTTCTTGAGTTTTGTATTTCTACTTGCATAATACAAAAACCCTGCTTATTATTATTAATTTTTCAACAACAAACTCTAGGCCGCTCCCACCCATTCGATACTCTCTATAGTGTTATGTGATTCAATATACATATTTCAAAAAATCCTAATTATTCTCATTGAAATTTTTTCAGAAGAAAGCCTAGGCCACCCCCACCCTCTTGTACTCTCTCTCTTATGTTCAGTATTTGAACATTCACAATATAAAAAATCTAAGTTATTGCAATTAAAATTTTCATATCACAAACCTTAGGCCGTGACCACCTCACCGCACTCTCTCTCTTAAGTTTCGTATTTCATTATGCATAATGCAAAAAATCCGAGTTATTGCTATTGAAAATTTCACACTACAAACCTTAGGCCACCACTGCTCTTTTGCTACTCTCTCTCTTGTGTTCTATGTTTCAAAATGTATAATCCAAAAATAATTTTTGTGGCTGAGTTTTTCGAACCACAAACCCTTGGTTACGTCTATCCACTCACAACTGTTTTCTTGAGTTTTGTGTTTCTACATGCAGAATACAGAAACCTGGTTATTATTATTGATTTTCAAACAACAAACCCTAGGCCGCTCCCACCTACTCGATACTCTCTATAGTATTATGTGTTTCAAGATATATATTACAAGAAACCCTAATTATTGCCATTGAATTTTTTCAGAAGAAACCCTAGGCTACCCCACCCTCTTGGTACTCTCTCTCTTGTGTTCAGTATTTGAACATTCACAATATGGAAAATCTAAGTTATTGCAATTAAAATTTTCATATCACAAACCTTAGTCTATACACCACTCACCGTACTCTCTCTCTTAAGTTTCGTATTTCATTATGCATAATGCAAAAAATCCGAGTTATTGCTATTGAAAATTTCACACTACAAACCTTAGGGCACCACTGCTCTTTTGATACTCTCTCTCTTGTGTTCTATGTTTCAAAATGTATAATCCAAAAATAATTTTTGTGCTGAGTTTTTCGAACCACAAACCCTTGGTTACGTCTATCCACTCACAACTGTTTTCTTGAGTTTTGTGTTTCTACATGCAGAATACAGAAACCCTGGTTATTATTATTGATTTTCAAACAACAAACCCTAGGCCGCTCCCACCTACTCGATACTCTCTATAGTATTATGTGTTTCAAGATATATATTACAAGAAACCTAATTATTGCCATTGAATTTTTTCAGAAGAACCCTAGGCCACCCCACCCTCTTGGTACTCTCTCTCTTGAGTTTAGTATTTGAACATTCACAATATGGAAAATCTAGTTATTGTATTAAAATTTTCATATCACAAACCTTAGCCATGCACACCCTCTTCGTACTCTCTCTCTTAAGTTTCGTATTTCATTATGCATAATGCAAAAAATTCGAGTTATTGCTATTGAAAATTTCACACTACAAACTTAGGCCACCACTGCTCTTTTGATACTCTCTCTTGTGTTCTATGTTTCAAAATATATAATCCAAAAATAATTTTTGTGACTGAGTTTTTCGAACCACAAACCCTTGGTTACGCCTACGTACTCACAACTATTTTCTTGAGTTTTGTGTTTCTACATGCAGAATACAGAATCCTTGGTTATTATTATTGATTTTCAAACAACAAACCTAGGCCGCTCCCACCCACTCGATACTCTCTATAGTATTATGTGTTTCAAAATATATATTACAAAAACCCTAATTGTTGCCATTGAAATTTTTTCAGAAGAAACCCTAGGCCACCCCCACCCTCCCGGTACTCTCTCTCTCTTGTCTTTGTATATTTGAACATTCACAATACGGAAAATTCACATTATTGCTATTAAAATTTTTCACATCACAAACCTTATGCCATGCACACCCTCTTCGTACTCTCTCTCTTAAGTTTCGTATTTCATTATGCATAATGCAAAAACCCGAGTTATTGCTATTGAAAATTTCACACTACAAACCTTAGGCCACCACTGCTCTTTTGCTACTCTCTCTTGTGTTCTATGTTTCAAAATGTATAATCCAAAAATAATTTTTGTGGCTGAGTTTTTCGAACCACAAACCGTTGGTTACGCCTATCCACTCACAACTGTTTTCTTGAGTTTTGTATTTCTACTTGCATAATACAAAAACCCTGCTTATTATTATTGATTTTTCACACAACAAACCCTAGGCCGCTCCCACCCACTCGATACTCTCTATAGTGTTATGTGATTCAAGATACATATTCAAAAATCCTAATTATTCTCATTGAAATTTTTTCAGAAGAAACCCTAGGCCACCCCCACCCTCTTGGTACTCTCTCTCTTGTGTTCAGTATTTGAACATTCACAATACAAAAATCTAAGTTATTGCAATTAAAATTTTCATATCACAAACCTTAGGCCATGCACACCCTCACCGCACTCTCTCTCTTAAGTTTCGTATTTCATTATGCATAATGCAAAAAATCCGAGTTATTGCTATTGAAAATTTCACACTACAAACCTTAGGCCACCACTGCTCTTTTGCTACTCTCTCTTGTGTTCTATGTTTCAAAATGTATAATCCAAAAATAATTTTTGTGGCTGAGTTTTTCGAACCACAAACCGTTGGTTACGCCTATCCACTCACAACTGTTTTCTTGAGTTTTGTATTTCTACTTGCATAATACAAAAACCCTGGTTATTATTATTGATTTTTCACACAACAAACTGTAGGCCGCTCCACACTCGATACTCTCTATAGTGTTATGTGATTCATATACATATTTCAAAAAACCTAATTATTCTCATTGAAATTTTTTCAGAAGAAAGCCTAGGCCACCCCCCTCTTGGTACTCTCTCTCTTATTGTTCAGTATTTGAACATTCACAATATAAAAAATCTAAGTTATTGCAATTAAAATTTTCATATCAAAAACCTTAGGCCGTGCACACCCTCACCGTACTCTCTCTCTTAAGTTTCGTATTTCATTATGCATAATGCAAAAAATCGAGTTATTGCTATTGAAAATTTCACACTACAAACCTTAGGCCACCACTGCTCTTTTGCTACTCTCTCTCTTGTGTTCTATGTTTCAAAATGTATAATCCAAAAATAATTTTTGTGGCTGAGTTTTTCGAACCACAAACCTTGGTTACGCCTATCCACTCACAACTGTTTTCTTGAGTTTTGTGTTTCTACATGCAGAATACAGAAACCCTGGTTATTATTATTGATTTTCAAACAACAAACCTAGGCCGCTCCCACCCACTCGATACTCTCTATAGTATTATGTGTTTCAAGATATATATTACAAGAAACCCTAATTATTGCCATTAAAATATTTTCAGAAGAAACCCTAGGCCACCACCACCCTCCGGTACTCTCTCTCTCTTGTCTTTACTATTTGAACATTCACAATACGTAAAATTCACATTATTGCTATTAAAATTTTCACATCTCAAACCTTATGCCATGCACACCCTCTTCGTACTCTCTCTCTTATGTTTCGTATTTCATTATGCATAATGCAAAACCCGAGTTATTGCTATTGAAAATTTCACACTACAAACCTTAGGCCACCACTGCTCTTTTGCTACTCTCTCTCTTGTGTTCTATGTTTCAAAACGTATAATCCAGAAATAATTTTTGTGGCTGGTTTTTCGAACCACAAACCCTTGCCTACGCCTATCCACTCACAACTGTTTTCTTGAATTTTGTATTTCTACTTGCATAATACAAAAACCCTACTTATTATTATTGATTTTTCACACAACAAACCCTAGGCCGCTCCCACCCACTCGATACTCTCTATAGTGTTATGTGATTCAAGATACATATTTCAAAAAACCCTAATTATTATCATTGAAAATTTTTCAGAAGAAAGCCTAGGCCACCCCACCCTCTCGGTACTCTCTCTCTTGTGTTCAGTATTTGAACATTCACAATATGGAATATTCAAGTTATTGCTATTAAAATTTTCACATCACAAACCTTAGGCCATGCACACCCTCATCGTACTCTCGCTCTTAAGTTTCGTATTTCATTATGCATAATGCAAAAAATCAAAGTTATTGCTATTGAAAATTTCACACTACAAACCTTAGGCCACCACTGTTCTTTTGCTACTCTCTCTCTTGTGTTCTATGTTTTAAAATGTATAATCCAAAAATAATTTTTGTGGCTGAGTTTTTCGAACCACAAACCCTTGGTTACGCCTACGCACTCACAACTATTTTCTTGAGTTTTGTGTTTCTACATGCAGAATACAGAAACCCGGGTTATTATTATTGATTTTCAAAGAACAAACCCTAGGCCGCTCCCACCCACTCGATACTCTCTATAGTATTATGTGTTTCAAGATATATATACAAGAAACCCTAATTGTTGCTATTGAAATTTTTTCAGAAGAAACCCTAGGCCACCCCACCCTCCCGGTACTCTCTCTCTCTTGTCTTTACTATTTGAACATTCACAATACGTAAAATTCACATTATTGCTATTAAAATTTTCACATCACAAACCTTATGCCATGCACACCCTCTTCGTACTCTCTCTCTTATGTTTTGTATTTCATTATGCATAATGTAAAACCCGAGTTATTGCTATTGAAAATTTCACACTACAAACCTTAGGCCACCACTGCTCTTTTGCTACTCTCTCTCTTGTGTTCTATGTTTCAAAATGTATAATCCAAAAATAATTTTTGTGGCTGAGTTTTTCGAACCACAAACCGTTGGTCACGCCTATCCACTCACAACTATTTTTTTGAGTTTTGTGTTTCTACATGCAGAATACAGAAACCCGGGTTATTATTATTGATTTTCAAACAACAAACCCTAGGCCGCTCCCACCCACTCAATACTCTCTATAGTATTATGTGTTTCAAGATATATATTACAACAAACCCTAATTATTGGCATTGAAATTTTTTCAGAAAAAACCCTAGGCCACCCCCACCCTTTTGGTACTCTTTCTCTTGTGTTCGGTATTTGAACATTCACAATATGGAAAATCTAAGTTATTGCAATTAAAATTTTCATATCAGAAACCTTAGGCCATGCACACCCTCACCGTACTCTCGCTCTTAATTTCGTATTTCATTATGCATAATGCAAAAAATCCGTGTTATTGCTATTGAAAATTTCACACTACAAACCATAGGCCACCACTGCTCTTTTGCTACTCTCTCTCTCTTGTGTTCTATGTTTCAAAACGTATAATCCAAAAATAATTTTTGTGGCTTGGTTTTTCGAACCACAAACCCTTGCCTACGCCTATCCACTCACAACTGTTTTCTTGAATTTTGTATTTCTACTTGCATAATACAAAAACCCTACTTATTATTATTGATTTTTCACACAACAAACCCTAGGCCGCTCCCACCCCCTCGATACTCTCTATAGTGTTATGTGATTCAAGATACATATTTCAAAAAACCCTAATTATTATCATTGAAATTTTTTCAGAAGAAAGCCTAGGCAACCCCCACCCTCTCGGTACTCTCTCTCTTGTGTTCAGTATTTGAACATTCACAATATGGAATATTCAAGTTATTGCTATTAAAATTTTCACATCACAAACCTTAGGCCATGCACACCCTCATCGTACTCTCGCTCTTAAGTTTCGTATTTCATTATGCATAATGCAAAAAATCAAAGTTATTGCTATTGAAAATTTCACACTACAAACCTTAGGCCACCACTGCTCTTTTGCTACTTTCTCTCTTGTGTTCTATGTTTTAAAATGTATAATCCAAAAATAATTTTTGTGGTTGAGTTTTTCGAACCACAAACCCTTGGTTACGCCTACGCACTCACAACTATGTTCTGAGTTTTGTGTTTCTACATGCAGAATACAGAAACCCGGGTATTATTATTAATTTTCAAAAACAAACCCTAGGCCGCTCCCACCCACTCGATACTCTCTATAGTATTATGTGTTTCAAGATATATTACAAGAAACCCTAATTGTTGCCATTGAAATTTTTTCAGAAGAAACCCTAGGCCACCCCTGTTAGAGTAGGATGCCCAACGCCCCAATTAGATTGGGTATATTATACTCTTTTGCTTTTATAAAGACAATCTTATTAGGAATCATATTAATAAAAATGGCATTTTCTTTATCTTATGTCTTGCATTTTTTATTTCTGCACATTAGATAAAGTCCTTAGACCAAATTTAGCTACGGGGCATGGTCGCGCATATGATGGCGATCATGGAACATGCCTCTAAGGCTTTGGTTAAATAAGTTCCGAGTCGAGAGTTTTTTGAGATGGGATATCAAATAGCTCAGTAAGACTCGTACATATAATGCATGCTCGTGAGACGAGGATGTCACATTCCATTGGCATTAGCGTAGAGACGTAAGTGCATATATGTGGGTGCTTGTTAGGGAACAAGTACACCGAATATGGCCCGCAAGAAATTCTTAGTTGGAGGCTTTGCCCGTCGAAATAAGAATTTCTGTGTTGCGATAGTACACGACTAGTCCTTAGACTTGAGGCACGATGGTAGCCTTGTGTGCATCCTACAGCACTTTGATATATCTTCTGATTGCTTGACAATCACAAAGGGGGTATGTTGGGTGTTGCACTGGTGTGCATGGAGGTTTGTCAGTGGCCAACATAGAATTCGACACTTGTTTTTTTTTAAACAAGGGAATCTCCTGTGTTTTCATAGTTCGTGATTCAAAGACCTTGGCCAAGGCAGAATGAATTATGATTCATCAAGAATCATTGGAACTTGAAATGGGATCACAGCAATTGAATCATTTAGGGTTTCGACTTATAATTCATGCCTTAGATTCAATCAGGAGATTAGCTGTCGAAAGGACCGTACGTGTATGGTACTCGCAACTGAAATAGGTTTACTCGCTATTTCACCTAAGACTAGTTTGCCATGATTACTTGCTAGGTGTTTTCATGGATAGTGAGGTTCTTGAAATTAAGGAGTTGATTCCAAGCGGATTAATTAATTGGATTAATTAATTGGAATAATTGTTATTCATAAGCTGTAAATGTTGCAAACCCACTACTAGCTTAGTAGTGAACCTAAGAGGGTCACACATCTTTATGAAAAGTAACATTTTTAATTTTAGATTTTATCCAATGGTTGGAAATTAATTAATTAATACTGATCAATTAATTAATTAAGGGTTCTATTTAATTTAATAGTTAAATTAAATTATTCAATTAAGTAATTGGATTATTTAATTGGACCTAATTTGATTAGGAAGCCCAATTGGAGTAAATTAAATTAATCAATTGGATTGATTAAATTGGGATTGAATCAATTGAATTGATTTGGGGATTTTTGAGTCCAAGCCCAAAATAAATGTGGATCACTTAAGAAACCCACTAAAGTATGAAGAGAATAAATTAAATAAATATGATTTATTTAATTAACATATTTATAGATAAATAAATAAAGTGACCAATTTTATAGGATAAAATAGGCCACTAAGATTTAATTTATGTATAAATATAATTATAGTATATATATATGATATATATATCTATCTTGATATTATTTGAAGAGTTCAAATTAATATCAACAATGTATGTAGATAGTTTTGATGATTAATGTAGTCTCAAATTAGTCCACATACAATAGAAGAGTGAAAAAAAAAGAAGAGTTCTTGAAAGATTTGGAATCCTCCAAGATAAGGTTTTGAAGTAGTTCAAAATAGAAAAACTTTCCAAGAGTTGGAAAAGGATTAAAATTTTCAACCCTATATATATATATATGAGGGATGAAAATTACATAATTCAATTAAAAAATTTGAGCAAAAATATTTTGTTTAAAGTCTTCTATTTTTACTCTTCAAGAAAAAAGAAAAGAAAAAAAAAGGAAATCAGTTTCTTGTTATTTTCTTCATATTATTGTTTCAAGAACATAAAGAATCAATCTTTATTGTTCTTGAAAATATACTCCGGTTCTAGATTAGTAAACAATTAAAAGGATACTAGCGAATCCTTTTGATTGGTGTTGCTTTCCGTATCGTGGACCTGATAGAGGGGAGACACTTGGATCCCTGCGAGTTCTGATAGTCCAGGATAAGCAATTGATTGCTTCATTCCCTACAACAACCGGAGTGCACGAAAGGTATAATCCGATTTTATATTTATATATATATTCACTTGAATAAGCGCGATCGTTAAAATCGCTTTCGAATCAAAGGGGTTAAATTTATGTTTGATAAAAATTTTAATTTTCCGCTGCGTATACCCCTGCGATTATAGCGAACCCAACAGTGGTATCAGAGCCCTCGGTTTCGCTTATTTAGTGAATTTCGGATTTATGGTTACATGTTTTTAAATTGTTTAAATTCATGTTAATTTGTAAATTTGATTTTGCATATTTTAGAAATTTTTAATTGGAATAATTTTAATTGCTTATTTAAATTGTTATAAATTAAAAAAAAAAAAAAAATTTCGCCAGCGTCGGGTGTCAGACACCCGACGGCTGCGCGGGCAGGCACCCGGCAGCGGGTGCCGGCGCGCCACGGGCGCCCGACAGCTGGGCGCCCATCACCCGGCGCCCGGCACCCGACAGCGGGCGCTGGGGCCCGGCTGCACGCCCGACGGGCAGCAGTGGTGCTGCTCGTCGTGTCGTTCCGGGTCCGTTTTTTTTTTTTTTTTTTTTTTTTATTTTCTGAAATATTAAAATTAAATGTTAATTTTAATTTTTTCTGAAAAATTGTTTTTCAAAGAAAAATTGTTTTTTCAAGCAATAAAAATTATACCAAGTTAAAAGAAAAATTGCGTTTAACAATTTGGTAAATTTACATATTTTGATAATTACATATGATGTTAATTATGAGCATGTATGGGATGATCATGAGCCATTGGACCAATGTGATTGGTTTTATTTAATATTTTTGGGTTTTAAAATGGGGCCTGTGAGCCTCTTATTTCATTTATGTAAGTTATTTTATTTTCTGTAAAGAGAGTAGAATAGAAGGTAAGGTTTTTCTTTTTCTTTGGAAGACGAAGGAGAATAAAAAAAAGGAAGGCCCATGATTGTATGGGATACAATTATGTAATAGAATAGGTTCTATTTCATTTTATTACCCTTAGACTGACCTTAGGTCCATTTTTGGCTCAAATGGACCGCATAGGACTGGTTCATGATCATCCATTTATTTAAGTATGTATTAGATGCATGCTTAGGATTTTATTTAATGCTTTTATGCTTGTGGAATGATATTATGATGTCATGCATTAAATAACCAACATAATTTAAATTATGATGAGGTCTTGGATAAAATTAAACCCCACTTAATTTTTAAAATTAAGTAAAAAATTTTTTGAAAATTCGATTTCAAACAAAAATGGACAAGTTAGGTAGGACCTATCGTTCCATGCCTACCATCAAAGATAGAGACATGACGACCGCTACCGCACTTGATCACTGACCATGAGTCGTGGGGTGGTCTTGTGTTGGAAAGCTGTGATCTCTACCAAGCATAGAGATGCTCGTGGGATGGAATCGTCATTATGTTGACCATGAGTCGTGGGACATCTTGATGCTCTATCTACACGAAAATTTGATGGGTATTGTTTGACACTTAGTACCATATGGGCTCATAAAATTGGGGTATATGAGAAGAGGTGAGGCAAAACAAACTTGAGGGTTGTATAGTGATACAATCGTCAAAGAGTTGACTACCGATAAAAATATTTCATGGGCTCATAAAATTGGGGTGTGAAATATTTTCATTGGACCTCAAGCTCACTAGGAAATTTGATTTCCCGAAATTCCATTAGGGTGATGGAATTCGAAGAAAATAGTGGGAGACATTTAGTATTAAAGACCTTATATTAAATGAATATGTTTTTCCCATAGTTTACTCATTTTCTGCTTCTTGCATATTTTGTAGATTATTCTACTAAAATGGCAAAGAATCCACTTGCAACAATCATTGAACAAAACAAATTAACTGGACCTAATTTTGTCGATTGGTTAAGAAACCTGAAGATAGTTCTTCAGTCAGAGAAGAGGGCATATGTCCTCAACACTGCACCTCCTTTGTACCGCCGGAGGATATTACTTCAGAGGATTATGCAGGTTATTTACGTCATGTTGATGACAATCTGCAGGCTCGATGCTACATGCTGGCATCGATGTCAAATGAGCTGCAGAGGCAGAATGAGGATCAAGATACTGCCTATGGGATCCTCATTCACCTACAAGAGTTGTATGGTGAAAGAACTCGGCAGACGAGATATCAGATCTCAAAAGAGCTTTTCAGATGTCGTATGACTGAGGGCTCTTCAGTCCATGATCATGGATTGAAGATGATAGCCCTTATTGAAAGGCTGGCGTCCCTTGGAGTCGTTATGGAGAACGAACTCTATACGGACCTTCTGCTGCAGTCTCTGCCTCCATCATTTGACACCTTTGTTGTCAACTTTAACATGCACAACATGGAGACTAGTATCGCTGAGCTTGTGAACATGTTAAAGACGGCTGAGTCCACCATGAAAAAGGACAAGCCGGTTCTGCTTGTTGGATCTTCTTCCGGATCAAAGGCTAAAAAGCCCAAGAAAGGAAAGAAGAAGGGAAAGGGTTCCTCTAAACCCAACAAGCTGAAAGCTAAGGGCGGTGTCAAAAAGGTTTCTTCTCAAGCCGATGACAAGTGCCATTACTGCGGCAAACCAGGGCACTGGAAGAGGAATTGCAAGGAGTATCTTGCAAGCCTGAAGAGTTCAGGTATATATTTTGTTGAAGTTAACTTGTCGGTTAACAATACTTCTTGGGTATTAGATACCGGTTGTGGCTCACATATTTGCAATAATTTGCAGATGATGGCAAGAAGTAGGAAGCTGGATGGAGGAGAAACGGTTCTTAGGATGGGAAATGGAGCAAGAGTTGCTGCATTAGCTATAGGGACCGTTAATCTGGCTTTAGAGAATGGTTATGTAATAGTTTTAAATAATTGTCTTTTTGTTCCAAATATTATTAAGAACATTATCTCTATTCCAGTTTTGGATAGAGAAGGTTTTAGATTTACCATTGAGAATGGAAATTGTTCCATTTTCAAATGTTCTGATTTTATATATTCTGGTTCTTTGACGAATTATTTATATACTATTACCCCATAACCCATTTTCACAATTCAACAACATAAAAGAAAATTAGATAATCATAGTTCAATGAGCCTGTGGCACGCAAGATTAGGACATATTTCTGAGAAAGAATTAACAAATTGGCACAATTGCTTGATCTAACGAGAGAGCAAGAACTACCAACTTGTGAATCCTGCCTCAAAGGAAAGATGACCAAATCTCCATTTGTTGGACAAGTGGAGCGAGCCAAGCATCTATTGGATTTGATCCATACAGATGTATGTGGGCCACTAAATGTTAGTGCCCGTGGGAACTATAACTACTTCTTAACCTTTACCGATGACTTCTCTAGGTATGGTTATGTGTGCCTTTTAAGGTACAAGTCTGAAGTATTTGAAAAGTTCAAAGAATTCAGAACTGAAGTAGAGAAACAAACTGGATTAAGTATAAAAACTCTTCGATCTGATCGAGGAGGTGAATACTTAAGCACAGAATTTTTAGATTATCTAAAAGAGAATGGGATTCTCTCACAGTGGACTCCTCCTGCTACTCCCCAACTCAATGGAGTTGCGGAACGCAGGAATCGAACCTTGTTGGACATGGTTAGATCTATGATGAGCTTCACTTCATTACCTCTTTCATTCTGGGGCTATGCCTTAGAAACGGCGGCATACCTATTAAACAGGGTGCCATCTAAAGCCGTCCCTAAAATACCATATGAGATGTGGTATGGAAAGACACCTTCCTATAAATACCTTAGGGTATGGGGGTGTGCTGCTTATGTGAAGCAGCTAGTGGGAGATAAGTTGGATATGAGATCCAGCTTATGCAAGTTTGTGGGGTATCCAAAGGAGTCTATTGGATACTATTTCTATGATGCCACGGAACAAAGGGTGTTTGTTTCGAGGAATGCTACCTTCCTTGAAGAAGAATTTCTTTCAGATGGAAGTGACAATGTCGTAGAACTTGAAGAGGTTCAAGAACCACAGAACACCCCAACTGATGCAGTAAATGGTATACCAGCTGATGCTGGACCCTCTAAGGCACAATCTCTTCGAAGATCCGAAAGGGTCTCAAGGGTACCTAAGAGGTACAACTTGTTGTTAGAGAACAAAGAAGAGGGACTCCCCTTGGATAATGATCCAAGAAGCTATGGAGAGGCGATGTCTGACATCGACTCGAAGAAGTGGCAAGAAGCTATGCAGTCCGAAATGGACTCTATGTACTCCAACAAGGTATGGACTTTGGTGGACCCACCACAGGGAATTGTTCCCATTGGCTGCAAATGGGTCTACAAGCGGAAGCTTGGAGTAGATGGAGAGGTAGCAACCTATAAGGCACGATTGGTAGCAAAAGGTTATACTCAGAAGCAAGGAATTGATTATGAGGAAACTTTTTCACCAGTAGCGATGCTTAAATCCATACGGATACTGTTAGCCATATCTGCATATTATGACTATGAGATATGGCAAATGGATGTGAAGACCGCTTTCCTTAATGGAAACATTAAGGAAGAGATCTACATGAAGCAGCCAGAAGGCTTCATATCCAGCGGGAGCGAGCAAAAGGTTTGCAAGCTCCAGAGATCCATTTATGGACTCAAACAAGCTTCGAGGAGTTGGAACATCTGGTTTGATGAAACGATCAAAATGTTTGACTTTCATAAGAACCCGGATGAACCATGTGTCTATAAGAAGGTTAGTGGGAGTGCAGTTACATTTGTTGTGCTCTACGTTGATGATATCCTACTCATTGGGAATGATGTAGGGATGTTGCAGTCAACGAGGACTTGGTTATCTAATCAGTTTTCCATGAAGGACATGGGAGATGCATCTTTTATCCTAGGGATAAAGATCTATAGAGATAGATCCAGAAGGATGATCGGACTATCCAGTCCATGTACATAGACAAAGTGCTAAAAAGGTTTAGCATGGAGGAATCCAAGAGAGGATTTCTGCCTATGAGTCATGGGGTTTCACTCTCTAAAGTTATGTCTCCTAAGACACCTGAAGAGAGAGAAAAGATGGCTCGCATACCTTATGCTTCTGCAATAGGGAGCATAATGTATGCAATGTTATGTACAAGGCCTGATATAGCACATGCTCTGAGTGTCACGAGCAGATATCAGTCCAATCCAGGAGAAGAACACTGGAAAGCCGTTAAGATGATCCTCAAGTACTTGAGAAGGACTAAGGATATCTTTCTGATATACGGCAATGGAGAACTAAAACTGGAGGGATATACAGACTCTAGTTTTCAGTCCGATATAGATGACTCAAAGTCCATGTCCGGATACATATTCACCTTGAATGGTGGTGCGGTCAGTTGGAAGAGTTCCAAGCAAGAGACGACTGCAGACTCTACCACCGAAGCTGAATATATTGCTGCATCAGATGCAGCAAAAGAAGCTGTTTGGATTAGAAATTTCATCCAAGGGTTGGATGTAATTCCATCCATTGTTGATCCAGTTATGATTTACTGTGATAATAATGGAGCTATTGCGCAAGTAAAAGAGCCAAGATCTCATCAAAGATCCAAGCACATAATGAGACGATATCACTTGATCAGAGAGATTATTGGTAGAGGCGACGTCATTGTGGATCGAGTTGCCTCAGCAAAAAATGTAGCAGACCCACTTACTAAGCCCTTAGCACAGAAGATATTCGACGGACATCTTGAGAAGATAGGCCTTAGATACATGGGCAATTGGAGCTAGGGCAAGTGGGAGATTGTTAGAGTAGGATGCCCAACGCCCCAATTAGATTGGGTATATTATACTCTTTTGCTTTTATAAAGACAATCTTATTGGGAATCATATTAATAAAAATGGCATTTTCTTTATCTTATGTCTTGCATTTTTTATTTCTGCACATTAGATAAAGTCCTTAGACCAAATTTAGCTACGGGGCATGGTCGCGCATATGATGGCGATCATGGAACATGCCTCTAAGGCTTTGGTTTTAAATAAGTTCCGAGTCGAGAGTTTTTTGAGATGGGATATCAAATAGCTCAGTAAGACTCGTACATATAATGCATGCTCGTGAGACGAGGATGTCACATTCCATTGGCATTAGCGTAGAGACGTAAGTGCATATATGTGGGTGCTTGTTAGGGAACAAGTACACCGAATATGGCCCGCAAGAAATTCTTAGTTGGAGGCTTTGCCCGTCGAAATAAGAATTTCTGTGTTGCGATAGTACACGACTAGTCCTTAGACTTGAGGCACGATGGTAGCCTTGTGTGCATCCTACAGCACTTTGATATATCTTCTGATTGCTTGACAATCACAAAGGGGGTATGTTGGGTGTTGCACTGGTGTGCATGGAGGTTTGTCAGTGGCCAACATAGAATTCGACACTTGTTTTTTTTTTAAACAAGGGAATCTCCTGTGTTTTCATAGTTCGTGATTCAAAGACCTTGGCAAGGCAGAATGAATTATGATTCATCAAGAATCATTGGAACTTGAAATGGGATCACAGCAATTGAATCATTTAGGGTTTCGACTTATAATTCATGCCTTAGATTCAATCAGGAGATTAGCTGTCGAAAGGACCGTACGTGTATGGTACTCGCAACTGAAATAGGTTTACTCGCTATTTCACCTAAGACTAGTTTGCCATGATTACTTGCTAGGTGTTTTCATGGATAGTGAGGTTCTTGAAATTAAGGAGTTGATTCCAAGCGGAATTAATTAATTGGAATAATTGTTATTCATAAGCTGTAAATGTTGCAAACCCACTACTAGCTTAGTAGTGAACCTAAGAGGGTCACACATCTTTATGAAAAGTAACATTTTTAATTTTAGATTTTATCCAATGGTTGGAAATTAATTAATTAATACTGATCAATTAATTAATTAAGGGTTCTATTTAATTTAATAGTTAAATTAAATTATTCAATTAAGTAATTGGATTATTTAATTGGACCTAATTTGATTAGGAAGCCCAATTGGAGTAAATTAAATTAATCAATTGGATTGATTAAATTGGGATTGAATCAATTGAATTGATTTGGGGATTTTTGAGTCCAAGCCCAAAATAAATGTGGATCACTTAAGAAGCCCACTAAAGTATGAAGAGAATAAATTAAATAAATATGATTTATTTAATTAACATATTTATAGATAAATAAATAAAGTGACCAATTTTATAGGATAAAATAGGCCATTAAGATTTAATTTATGTATAAATATAATTATAGTATATATATATGATATATATATCTATCTTGATATTATTTGAAGAGTTCAAATTAATATCAACAATGTATGTAGATAGTTTTGATGATTAATGTAGTCTCAAATTAGTCCACATACAATAGAAGAGTGAAAAAAAAAGAAGAGTTCTTGAAAGATTTGGAATCCTCCCAAGATAAGGTTTTGAAGTAGTTCAAAATAGAAAAACTTTCCAAGAGTTGGAAAAGGATTAAAATTTTCAACCCTATATATATATATATGAGGGATGAAAATTACATAATTCAATTAAAAAATTTGAGCAAAAAATATTTTGTTTAAAGTCTTCTATTTTTACTCTTCAAGAAAAAAGAAAAGAAAAAAAAAGGAAAATCAGTTTCTTGTTATTTTCTTCATATTATTGTTTCAAGAACATAAAGAATCAATCTTTATTGTTCTTGAAAATATACTCCGGTTCTAGATTAGTAAACAATTAAAAGGATACTAGCGAATCCTTTTGATTGGTGTTGCTTTCCGTATCGTGGACCTGATAGAGGGGAGACACTTGGATCCCTGCGAGTTCTGATAGTCCAGGATAAGCAATTGATTGCTTCATTCCCTACAACAACCGGAGTGCACGAAAGGTATAATCCGATTTTATATTTATATATATATTCACTTGAATAAGCGCGATCGTTAAAATCGCTTTCGAATCAAAGGGGTTAAATTTATGTTTGATAAAAAATTTTAATTTTCCGCTGCGTATACCCCTGCGATTATAGCGAACCCAACAGTGGTATCAGAGCCCTCGGTTTCGCTTATTTAGTGAATTTCGGATTTATGGTTACATGTTTTTAAATTGTTTAAATTCATGTTAATTATGTAAAATTTGATTTTGCATATTTTAGAAATTTTTAATTGGAATAATTTTAATTGCTTATTTAAATTGTTTAAATATGAAAATAAAAAAAAAAAAAAAATTTCGCCAGCGTCGGGTGTCAGACACCCGACGGCTGCGCGGGCAGGCACCCGGCAGCGGGTGCCGGCGCGCCACGGGCGCCCGACAGCGGGCGCCCGACGGCGCTGGGCGCTGGCTGGGCGCCCGTCGCCCGTACCCGGCGCCCGGCACCCGACAGCGGGCGCTGGGCGCCCGGCTGCGCGCCGAAGGTAGTAAAATAGTTGCGAGTGCGTAGGCGTAACAAGGGTTTGTGGTTCGAAACACAAAAAGAAAAGTTACGAGTGCGTAGGCGTAACAAGGGTTTGTGGTTCGAAAAACTCAGTCACAAAAATTATTTTTGGATTATATATTTTGAAACATAGAACACAGAGAGAGAGTAGCAAAAGAGCAGTGGTGGCCTAAGGTTTGTAGTGTGAAATTTTCTAGTAGTAATAACTCGAATTTTTTGCATTATGTATAATGAAATACGAAAACTTAAGAGAGAGAGTACGGTGAGGGTGTGCATGGACTAAGGTTTGTGATATGAAAATTCTAATTGCAAGAGGGTGGGGGTGGCCTAGGGTTTCTTCTGAAAAAATTTCAATGAGAATAATTAGGGTTTTTTGAAATATGTATCTTGAGTCACATAACACTATAGAGAGTATCGAGGTGGTGGGAGCGGCCTAGGTTTGTTGTGTGAAAAATCAATAATAATAAGCAGGGTTTTTGTATTATACAAGTAGAAATACAAAACTCAAGAAAACAATTGTGAGTAGATAGGCGTAACCAAGGGTTTATGGTTCGAAAAACTCAGCCACAAAAATTATTTTTGTATTATACATTTTGAAAGATAGAACACAAGATAGAGAGTAGCAAAAGAGTAGTGGTGGCCTAAGGTTTGTAGTATGAAATTTTCAATAGCAATAACTCGGGTCTTTGGATTATGCATAATGAAATACGAAACTTAAAGGAGAGAGTACAAAGAGGGTGTGCGTGGCATAAGGTTTGTGATGTGAAAATTTTAACAGCAATAACTTGAATTTTTCGTATTGTGAATGTTCAAATACTGAAGACAAAAGACAGAGAGAGTACCGAGAGGGTGGAGGTGGCCTAGGGTTTCTTCTGAAAAAATTTCAATGGCAATAATTAGGGTTCTTGTAATATATATCTTGAAATACATAATACTATAGAGAGTATCGTGTGGGTGGGAGCGGCTTAGGGTTTGTTGTTTGAAAATCAATAATAATAACTAGGGTTTCTGTATTCTGTATGTAGAAATACAAAACTCAAGAAAACAGTTGTGAGTGGATAGGCGTAACCAAGGGTTTGTGGTTCGAAAAACTCAGCCACAAAATTTATTTTTGGATTATACACTTTGAAACATAAAACACAAGAGAGCGAGTAGCAAAAGAGCAGTGGTGGCCTAAGGTTTGTAGTGTGAAATTTTCAATAGCAATAACTCGGGTCTTTGCATTTGGCATAATGAACTACGAAACTTAAGAGAGAGAGTACGAAGAGGGTGTGCATGGCATAAGGTTTGTGATATGAAAATTTTAATTGCAATAACTTAGATTTTATTGTGAATGTTCAAATACTGAACACACGAGAGAGAGTACCAGGAGGGTGGGGGTGGCCTAGGGTTTCTTCTGAAAAAATTTCAATAGCAATAATTAGGGTTTCTTGTAATATATATCTTGAAACACATAATACTATAGAGAGTATCGAGTGGGTGGAAGCGGCCTAGGGTTTGTTGTTTGAAAATCAATAATAATAACCAGGGTTTCTGTATTTTGCATGTAGAAACACAAAAGTCAAGAAAATAGTTGTGAGTGGATAGGCGTAACCAAGGGTTTGTGGTTTGAAAAACTCAGTCACAAAAATTATTTTTGGATTATATATTTTAAAACATAGAACACAAGAGAGAGAGTAGCAAAAGAGCAGTGGTGGCCTAAGGTTTGTAGTGTGAAATTTTCAATAGCAATAACTCGGATTTTTTGCATTATGCATAATGAAATACGAAACTTCAGAGAGAGAGTACGGTGAGGGTGTGCATGGCCTAAGGTTTGTGATATGAAAATTTTACTTGCAATAACTTAGATTTTTCATATTGTGAATGTTCAAATACTGAACACAAGAGAGAGAGTACCAAGAAGGTAGGGGTGGCCTAGGGTTTCTTCTAAAAAAATTTCAATAAGAATAATTAGGATTTTTTGAAATATGTATCTTGAATCACATAACACTATAGAGAGTATCGAGTGGGTGTCAGCGGCCTAGGGTTTGTTGTGTGAAAAATCAATAATAATAAACAGGGTTTTTGTATTATGCAAGTAGAAAGAGAGAGAGAGAGTACCGAGAGGGTGGGGGTGGCCTAGGGTTTCTTCTGAAAAAACTGCAATGGCAATAATTAGGGTTTCTTGTAAAATATATCTTAAAACACAGAATACTATAGAGAGTATCAAGTGGGTGGGAGCGGCCTAGGGTTTGTTGTTTGAAAATCAATAATAATAACCAGGGATTCTGTATTCTGCATGTAGAAACACAAAACTCAAGAAAATAGTTGTGAGTGGATAGGCGTAACCAAGGGTTTGTGGTTCGAAAAACTCAGTCACAAAAATTATTTTTGGATTATACATTTTAAAACATAGAACACAAGAGAGAGAGTAGCAAAAGAGCAGTGGTGGCTTAAGGTTTGTAGTGTGAAATTTTCAATAGCAATAACTCGGGTCTTTACATTATGCATAATAAAATACGAAACTTAAGAGAGAGAGTACGAAGAGGGTGTGCATGGCATAAGGTTTGTGATGTGAAAATTTTAATAGCAATAACTTGAATTTTTCGTATTGTGAATGTTCAAAGACTGAAGACAAGAGAGAGAGAGAGTACCGAGAGGGTGGGGGTGGCTTAGGGTTTCTTCTGAAAAAACTTCAATGGCAATAATTAGGGTTTCTTGTAATATATATCTTGAAACACAGAATACTATAGACAGTATCGAGTGGGTGGGAGCGGCCTAGGGTTTGTTGTTTGAAAACCAATAATAATAACCAGGGATTCTGTATTCTGCATGTAGAAACACAAAACTCAAGAAAATAGTTGTGAGTGGATAGGCGTAACCACTGGTTTGTGGTTCGAAAAACTCAGTCACAAAAATTATTTTTGGATTATACATTTTGAACCATAGAACACCAGAGAGAGAGTAGCAAAAGAGTAGTGGTGGCCAAAGGTTTGTAGTGTGAAATTTTCAATAGCAATAACTCGGATCTTTGCATTATGCATAATGAAATACGAAACTTAAGAGAGAGAGTACGAAGAGGGTGTGCATGGCATAAAGTTTGTGATGTGAAAATTTTAATAGCTATAACTTGAATTTTTCGTATTGTGAATGTTCAAATACTGAAGACAAGAGAGAGAGAGAGTACCGAGAGGGTGGGGGTGGCCTAGGGTTTCTTCTGAAAAAACTTCAATGGCAAAAATTAGGGTTTCTTGTAATATATATCTTCAAACACATAATACCATAGAGAGTATCGAGTGGGTGGGAGCGGCCTAGGGTTTGTTGTTTGAAAATTAATGATAATACCAAGGATTCAGTATTCCGCATGCAGAAACACAAAACTCAAGAAAATAGTTGTGAGTGCGTAGGCGTAACCAAGGGTTTGCTGTTAAAAAAACTCAGTCATAAAAATTATTTTTGGATTATATTTTGAAACATAGAACACAAGAGAGAGAGTAGCAAAAGAGTAGTGGTGGCCTAAGGTTTGTAGTGTGAAATTTTCAATAGCAATAACTCGAATTTTTTGCATTATGCATAATGAAATATGAAACTTAAGAGAGAGAGTACGGTGAGGGTGTGCAAGGACTAAGGTTTGTGATATGAAAATTTTAATTGCAATAACTTAGATTTTCCATATTTTGAATGTTCAAATACTGAACACAAGAGAGAGAGTACCAAGAGGGTGGGGGTGGCCTAGGGTTTCTTTTGAAAAAATTTCAATAAGAATAATTAGGGTTTTTTGAAATATGTATCTTGAATCACATAACACTGTAGAGAGCATCGAGGGGGTGGGAGTGGCCTAGGTTTGTTGTGTGAAAAATCAATAGTAATAAGCAGGGTTTTTGTATTATGCAAGTAGAAATACAAAACTCAAGAAAACAGTTGTGAGTGGATAGGCGTAACCAAGGGTTTGTGGTTTGAAAAACTCAGCCACAAAAATTATTTTTGGATTATACATTTTGAAAGATAGAACACAAGAGAGAGAGTAGCAAAAGAGCAGTGGTGGCCTAAGGTTTGTAGTGTGAAATTTTCAATAGCAATAACTCGGGTCTTTGCATTATGCATAATGAAATACAAAACTTAAGAGAGAGAGTACGAAGAGGGTGTGCATGGCATAAGGTTTGTGATGTGAATATTTTAATAGCAATAACTTGAATTTTTCATATTGTGAATGTTCAAATACTGAAGACAAGAGAGAGGGAAAGTACCGAGAGGGTGGGGGTGGCCTAGGATTTCTTCTGAAAAAACTTCAATGGCAATAATTAGGGTTTCTTGTAATATATATCTTGAAACACAAAATACTATAGAGAGTATCGAGTGGGTGGGAGCGGCCTAGGGTTTGTTGTTTGAAAATCAATAATAATAACTAGGGATTCTGTATTCTGCATGTAGAAACACAAAACTCAAGAAAATAGTTGTGAGTGGATAGGCGTAACCAAGGGTTTGTGGTTTGAAAAACTCAGCCACAAAAATTATTTTTGAATTATACATTTTGAACCATAGAACACAAGAGAGAGAGTAGCAAAAGAGCAGTGGTGGCCTAAGGTTTGTAGTGTGAAATTTTCAATAGCAATAACTCGGGTCTTTGCATTATGCATAATGAAATACGAAACTTAAAAGAGAGAGTACGAAGAGGGTGTGCATGGCATAAGATTTGTGATGTGCAAATTTTAATAGCAATAACTTGAATTTTTCATATTGTGAATGTTGAAATACTGAAGATAAGAGAGAGAGAGAGTACCGAGAGGCTGGGGGTGGCCTAGGGTTTCTTCTGAAAAAACCTCAATGGCAATAATTAGGGTTTCTTGTAATATATATCTTGAAACACATAATACTATAGAGAGTATCGAGTGGGTGGAGCGGCCTACGGTTTGTGTTTGAAAATCAATAATAATAACCAGGGATTATGTATTCTGCATGTAGAAATACAAAACTCAAGAAAATAGTTGTGAGTGCGTAGGCGTAATCAAGGGTTTGTGGTTCGAAAAACTCAGTCACAAAAATTATTTTTGGATTATACATTTTGAAACATAGAACACAAGAGAGAGAGTAGCAAAAGAGCAGTGGTGGCCTAAGGTTTGTAGTGTGAAATTTTCAATAGCAATAACTCGGATTTTTTGCATTATGCATAATGAAATACGAAACTTAAGAGAGAGAGTACGGTGAGTGTGTGCATGGCCTAAGGTTTGTGATATGAAAATTTTACTTGCAATAACTTAGATTTTTCCATATTGTGAATGTTCAAATACTGAACACAAGAGAGAGAGTACCAAGAAGGTAGGGGTGGCCTAGGGTTTCTTCTAAAAAATTTCAATAAAAATAATTAGGGTTTTTTTGAATATGTATCTTGAATCTACATAACACTATAGAGAGTATCGAGTGGGTGTCAGCGGCCTAGGGTTTGTTGTGTGAAAAATCTATAATAATAAATAGGGCTTTTGTATTATGCAAGTAGAAAGAGAGAGAAGAGTACCGAGAGGGTGGGGGTGGCCTAGGGTTTCTTCTGAAAAAACTTCAATGGCAATAATTTGGGTTTCTTGTAAAATATATCTTAAAACACAGAATACTATAGAGAGTATCAAGTTGGTGGGAGGGCTAGGGTTTGTTGTTTGAAAATCAATAATAATAACCAGGGATTCTGTTTCTGCATGTAGAAACACAAAACTCAAGAAAATAGTTGTGAGTGCGTAGGCGTAACCAAGGGTTTGTGTTCGAAAAACTCAGTCACAAAAATTATTTTTGGATTATACATTTTGAACCATAGAACACAAGAGAGCGAGTAGCAAAAGAGCAGTGGTGGCCTAAGGTTTGTAGTGTGAAATTTTCAATAGCAATAACTCGGATTTTTTGCATTATGCATAATGAAATACGAAATTTAAGAGAGAGAGTACAATGAGGGTGTGCATGGACTAAGGTTTGTGATATGAAAATTCTAATTGCAATAACTTAGATTTTTCATATTGTGAATGTCGAAATACTAAAGACAAGAGAGAGAGAGAGTACCGAGAGGCTGTGGGTGGCCCAGGGTTTCTTCTGAAAAAACTTCAGTGGCAATAATTAGGGTTTCTTGTAATATATATCTTGAAACACGTAATACTATAGAGAGTATCGAGTGGTGGGAGCGCCTAGGGTTTGTTGTTTGACAATCAATAATAATAACCAGGGATTCTGTATTCTGCATGTAGAAACAACACAGAACTCAAGAAAATAGTTGTGAGTGCATAGGCGTAACCAGGGTTTGTGGTTCGAAAAACTCAGCCACAAAAATTATTTTTGGATTATACGTTTTGAAACATAGAACACAAGAGAGAGAGTAGCAAAAGAGCAGTGGTGGCCGAAGGTTTGTAGTGTGAAATTTTCAATAGCAATAACTCGGGTCTTTGCATTATGCATAATGAAATACGAAACTTAAGAGAAAGAGTACGAAGAGGGTGTGCATGGCATAAGG
>JAGSPU010000582.1:0-22879 GCA_019321725.1 Paulownia fortunei
TTACCCCACACACGACTTGGAACTTGCTGCTGCAGTATTTGCCGCTTAAAATATGGAGGCACTATTTATATGGTGAACGGTGCGAGATCTATACTGATCACAAGAGCCTCAAATACTTCTTCACACAGAAAGAGTTGAATATGCGGCAGCGAAGATGGCTAGAACTGGTAAAGATTTATGATTGTGTGATCAATTACCACCCAGGTAAAGCCAATGTTGTAGCTGATGCATTGAGCCGAAAATCCACACAAAGTACAATGGCTATGGCTTTAATTCAGAAATCGGAACTGAATGATTTGCAGAAAATGAATATAGAGATTTTACAGACAAGGAGTAATAGAGGCAAAGTTGGCAGCCCTGACGCTTCAGCCTACGCTAATTGATAGGATCAAAGAGGGACAACGAGATGATGAATATCTCATCAATATGAGAAAATATGTTGCTGCAGGGAAGTCTACTGAATTTAAGATGACTCAGGATGATATTTTACAATTTAGAGGGTGGTTTGGTGTGCCAAATATTGATAACATTCGGGAAGACATTTTAAAAAGAGGCACATTCAACCCCTTATTCAGTACATCCAGGGGCTACTAAGATGTATATAGAGACTTGAAATTGCATTATTGGTGGCCGGGTATGAAAAAGAACATCGCCCAGCATGTGGAGCAATGTTTAACATGTCAGCAAATAAAGGTCGAACATCAAAGACCCACAAGGACTTTACAACCTCTACTTATTCCAGAATGGAAATGGGAAAGGATCACCATGGATTTCGTAACTGGTTTGCCAAAGACTACTAAGAGTCATGATGCTATTTGGGTTATCGTCGATAGATTGACCAAGTCTGCTCATTTCCTTCCCATATGTTCTACCTATTCCATGGATCGCTATGCCCAATTATACATTCAGGAGATTGTCAGACTTCATGGTGTGCCATTGTCTATTGTTTCTGATAGAGATTCAAGATTTTTGTACTTTTTGGAGGAGTTTACACAAAGCTTTGGAACACAATTATCATTCAGTACATCATATCATCCTCAGACGGATGGGCAATCTGAATGAACAATACAGATGTTGGAGGATATGCTCAGAGCCTGTGTATTAGACTTCCAAGGTCAGTGGAGTAAATTCCTACTTTTAGTGGAGTTTTCATACAACAACAGCTATCAGACTAGCATTGGAATGGCTCCCTATGAAGCATTGTATGGCAGAAAATGTAGGTCTCCGATACACTGGGATGAAGTTGGTGAGAAGAAATTTTTGGGCCCAGATATGATTCGAGAGATGACAGAAGCCGTGTTACAGATTCGACAAAGAATGCAAACTGCCTAAAATCGACAGAAAAGTTATGCAGATCGACGAAGAAGGCATTGGAGTTTGCGATAGGAGATCAGGTGTTTTTGAAAGTAGCACCAATGAAGGGCATCATGCAGTTTGGGAAGAAAGGAAAATTGAGTCCCAGATACATTGGCCCATTCTCGGTGATTGAAAGAATTGGTGATGTTTCTTACACACTAGATCTGCCAACATCTATGTCCCAAATACACAATGTATTTCATGTGTCTATGCTGAGGAAATATATTGCTAATCCTTCTCACATTCTGAAGAATGAACTAGTGGAATTAAAGGCAGATTTGAGCTACGAAGAAAAGCCAGTACAAATTTTATTACGAGAAGTGAAGCAGCTAAAGAAATAAACAGATTCCATTGGTTAAAGTGTTATGGAGAAACCATTAGTAGAAGAGGTCACTTGGGAAAGGGAGGATGAAATGAGAACTAAGTATCCTGAACTTTTCGGTAAGTGAAATTTCAGGGACAAAATTTTTATAAGGAGGGGAGGATGTGATACCCGAGCCTCTTACTACTCACATGGCCAAATATGATTCATGCATTACATGTTAATTTTATATGCTATTTGTATTTCTATTGACATTGCATAATTTATTTCATTTTATACGACATTCTTGAATATTAAACTTAATTCTGAAGCTCTTGCACGATATTAGTTATTGAATTTCTTAATCTAAGTAGTTGATTTTATATTGAAATAAGAATAAATGAGGTGGATCAATATTAGATATAGATGGGATATATGGGTTATAATTTTGGAAGTGCTAAAAGTGTTACTAGTAACCTTATACGGTTTAATTTGATTTGATCAAGTTATTTCAAAAGTATATATTTGTAAATTAGCATACTTGGGATATGGACATGATAAATATGATTTAAGTGTCATATTACAATGCCCTTATGTGCATATGATTTTAGAAATGGAAACTAGATAATTCTTTAAGAATCGGATGCGAATCGGTTTGGAGATCGAATGAACGGACATAGGAATTACCTATGGGAATGAATGGTGATTAAGATAGGTTGCAACCAAATAAAAATAGATGAGACACACAAGATTAGGGCTGCAAGATAAGGGAGAAAATCAGATTTGCCATTTACTTGCCACCTCATGCTTTCTTATTAAGCTTAAGCTAACATCTCAAGCTAACACCTCAAACCCTTCACCCTTAAGCAACGACCAGACCCTCATTTCAGCCATTTTCATCTTCCAAACACACACCTTAAGGTCTCCAAGTGATCCAAATTGATTCCAAGTTGAAATAAAAGCAAGAAAAGCAAAGAAGAAGTGATTACCATCAAGTTAGCCTCAAAATCTGCATAGGTAACACTTATCTACGGTTTGCCTTTGGTTTTCAGATTATTATGAATGGTTTTATGGTTTATTAAGCTTTCAATATCTCTTATAAAAGTGTTAGGAAGTTTTTAGTTAGACTTTGGTGCACAAAGAAAGGGTTTTTGATCACAAACACTTAATAGGAAATACTTGTGCAGAAACTGTCATCTTACTATTTTCTTGTGTTTTAGGCTTCAAAAGTGTATGGTATGTTGAATAAAACCTATAATTATTACCATTTACATGACCATATATGATTTAAGAGTATTGGAATCAAGTTTTATCAGTTGGAAATTGAAATAGAGAATGATATTGGAGAAACACTCAAACTGCCAAAATAGCAAAATCTGTTTTGGTGTGCTGTGAAGGAAACTGAATTAAGGGAGCTAAATCCATTATTTTTGGTAATAATATGACCTGGTTGTCTCCTTATATATGTTATCTAAGTATGGTGAAAATTTTGGAGTGATTGAATATACTTAAGGGTGCCAAAACCATTAATGTCATGAAGTGTGCAAAACTATCACGGTAGGAAACAATCTGTTTCAGTATGTCGTGAAGAGAGCTGAACTTGGGAAACTATATCCGTGATTTTTAGCAATTATATGATATGGTTACATTTATATACATGTTATATAAGTGTGGTAAAAATTTGGGAGTGATTGGATATGCTTAGGGATGTTAAAATTATCATGCAACTAAACTTGACAGCAAGAAAATATGAAAATGTGAATCTGCCACATTTGATCACTTAGCATGTTTCAACCTTGATAGGTTGCTATTGAGTGTTAACAATTAGGTACATGCTATTAGAGTTATAATACTTCAATTACATGATGTTTGCATGCATTTAAGATGAGAAATTGAGGTATTTGAGGGGCTATATGGGTTCTAGTTTGTGAAACTTGATTGTTAGCTTATAGCTTGGTGTTTAAGGTCTAGTATGAGATTTTGTGCTTTCAACTTGCCAAATTGGGAATGGTGCTTGATGTTGGGTAATATTACAGGATATTTTACATCTAAGGTTGGAGAGGAATACTAAACAAATTTAGACTAAGCCACCAACCAAGTGAAAGGTAAGTAAAGATTCATTTGCAACCATAATGCATAGACATAGTAGATGTGTGAATTATATGTGATATCATAAATCATATGTGCATAGTAGAGGGCTCTCCATTGAGCATACATACATGGGCTTTTTCATTAGCACGTGCATGCATCATATACGAGCATTGTGATAAATCTTGCATTGCACGGCATGATTCAGAGAAAGGAAAATGTTTTGCTGACCACTACTAGTGCATCGAAGCATGCATGGATTTGCAGGTTCGCGTGCATGGATTCGCATGCTTATATGATTATTGGCCATTGGATTATGGCGGTGTACAGAGCGCTTTTTCGGTGCATGGGATAGTAGCGTTGGTCAGGGGCCCAAGAAAGAAATGATTTTGAGAGAAATATTTTGATGCATAAAATTGCATTGTGAGCATAGCATTTTGAGTTGCATGACTTGATATTGTGGATTATTCTTTGACATGCATAATCTTTACTTGCTGAGCGTTAGCTCATATAGTTTATGCATTGTAGGTGAGTACGACGATGCTTGAAGCATCTTTTGGTTGGTCGGCTGTTGGAGCTCCTGCAGGTGTTTGAGGGAGTGTGTACATGGATGACGACCTGTTGGGCTATTTTGTTGGCTTGTTATATTTTGAGTCTGGTGTATTATGTTTTTAGATTGGTACTATATTTCTCTTTTAAAACTTTACTATAAATAAGTATGTAAATATTGTGGTCGTTATGGGTGTTGTGTTTTTTATAAATACTGATCCTTCTATTTTTAAACAGGATTGTGTATGTAAGAAGTGATTTAGCTTTTCTTAAAATGTTAAAAATAAATAAATAAATAAATATTCCATGCATGCACACAGGTTCTATCATGTCAAATTATATAATATATATGGTTGTGTCGGAATGGGGGTGTTACAGTACAAACATAGGCCACACCCATCCCTTCGCTACTCTATCTTGTATTTAGTGTTCTATGATGTACAATCCTAAAAATCCTAATTTTTGCTAATAAAATTTTAAGAGTACAAATCCAAGGCCACTACTACCCTCTCGTTAGTATCAGACTTTTGTTCTATGTTAAGGATGTAAAATCTAATAAACCCTAATTTTGCTAAATATATGTTCACCCTACCAGCTTGCTAATATCCCTTTTTGTTTTGTACTTTATGATGCATAATCTAAAAAACCCTAGTTTTTCCTCCTAGTGTTTTCACAAAAAAAAGCACCAGGCCACACTTGCCCCTCGATACTCTATGTTTCTTTTGTATTTTTAGATGCAAAATCTAAAAAATCCTAATTTCTGTAACTCAAATTTTCACCTCCACCATCCACTAACATCTCTCATGTGTTTTCTATTATAAAATATACAATATAGAAAAACTAGTTTTGGCAATAGAAAGTTTCACCATAAAAACATCATGCCACCCACCTTTTCGCTACTCTCTCTCTCTCTCTTAGGTTATGTATTTCATAATGTAAAAACAAAAAGTCCTAACTTTTGCTGCTGAAAATTTCACAATACAAACATAGGACACACCCATCCCTTCGCTACTCTCTCTTGTATTTAGTGTTCTATGCTGTATAATCCTAAAAATCCTAATTTTTGTTGATAAAATTTTAAAAGTACAAATCGAAGGCACTACTACCCTCTCGTTAATATCAGACTTTTGTTTTTTGTTTAAGAATGTAAAATCTAATAAACCCTAGTTTTGCTAAATATATGTTCACCATACGAGCTTGCTAATATCCCTCTTGTGTTTTGTACTTTATGATGCATAATCTAAAAAACCCTAGTTTTTCCTCCTAATGTTTTCACAAAAAAAAGCACCAGGCCACACTTGCCCCTCGATACTCTATGTTGCTTTTGTATTTTTAGATGCAAAATCTAAAAAATCCTAATTTCTGTAACTCAAATTTTCACCTCCACCATCCCACTAACATCTCTCATGTGTTTTCTATTATAAAATATACAATATAGAAAAACTAGTTTTGGCAATAGAAAGTTTCACCATAAAAACATCATGCCACCCTCACCCTTTCGCTACTCTCTCTCTCTTAGGTTATGTATTTCATGATATAAAATCAAAAAGTCCTAACTTTTGCTACTGAAAATTTCACAGTACAAACACAGGACACACCCATCCCTTCGGTACTATCTCTTTTGTTTAGTGTTCTATGATGTGCAACCATAAAAATCCTAATTTTTGCTAATAAAATTTTACCAATACAAATCCAAGGCCACTACTACCCTTTCATTAGTCTCGGACTTTTGTTCTATGTTTAAGAAAGTAAAATTTAATAAATCCTAGTTTTTTGCTAAATATATGTTCACCCTACCTGCCCGCTAATATCCCACTTGTGTTTTGTACTTTATGATGCAAAATCCAAAAAACTCAAGTTTTTGCACTTAAAGTTTCCACAAAAAAATACCAGGCTCGCACCTTGCTACTCTCTGTTGTTTTCGTATTTTCAAATGAAAAATCTAAAAAATCCCAAGTTCTGCAACTTAAATTTTCACCTCCACCCTCCCACTAACATCTCTCATGTATTTTGTATTATAAAATATAGAATATAGAAAACTCTAGTTTTGGCAGGATAAAGTTTCACCATAAAAATACCATGCCACCCCCGCCCTTTCGCTACTCTCTCTCTTAGGTTATGTATTTGATGATGTAAAATCAAAAAGTCATAACTTTTGCTACTGAAATTTTCACAGTACAAACACAGGCCACCCCCATCTGTTCGCTACTCTCTCTTTTGTTTAGTGTTTTATGATGCACAATCCTAAAAATCCTAATTTTTGCTAATTAAATTTTAACAGTACAAATCTAAGGCCACTACTACCCTCTCGTTAGTCTCGGACTTTTGTTCTGTGTTTAAGGATGTATAACCCAAAAAAACCTAGTTTTTTCTCCTAAAGACCAAGCCAACCTAGCCCATCGCTGCTATATGTTGCTTTTATATTTCCAGACGCAAAATCTAGAACACCCCAATTTCTGCAACTCTAATTTTCATCTCCAACCTCCGCTAACATCTTTCATCTTTTTTGTATTATAAATTATAGAATATACAAAACCTTAGTTTTTGCAATAGAAAGTTTCAGCATAAAAACACCACGCCACTCCTACCCTTTCCCTACTCTCTCTCTTAGATTATGCATTTCATGATGTAAAATCAAAAAGTCATAACTTTGGCTACTGAAAATTTCACAGTACAAACACAGGCCATCCCCATCCCTTCGCTACTCTCTTGTGTTTAGTGTTCTATGATCTACAATTCTAAAAATCCTAATTTTTTCTAATAAAATTTTAAAAGTACAAATCCAAGGCCACATCTACCCTCTCGTTAGTCTCGGACTTTTGTTCTATGTTAAAGATGTAAAATCTAATAAATCCTAGTTTTTGCTAAATAATATGTTTCATCCTACCCGCTCGCTAATATCCCTATTGTGTTTTGTACTTTATGATGCATAATCTAAAAAATCCTAGTTTTTCCTCCTAAAGTTTTCACAAAAAAAACACCAGGCCACCCTCGCCCCTCGATACTCTATGTTGCTTTTGTATTTTTAGATGCAAAATCTAAAAAATCGTAATTTCTGTAACTCAAATTTTCACCTCCATCATCCCACTAACATCTCTCATGTGTTTTCTATTATAAAATATACAATATAGAAAAACTAGTTTTGGCAATAGAAAGTTTCACCATAAAAACATCATGCCACCCCCACCCTTTCGCTACTCTCTCTCTCTTAGGTTATGTATTTCATAATATAAAACAAAAAGTCCTAACTTTTGCTGCTGAAAATTTCACAGTACAAACATAGGACACACCCATCCCTTCGCTACTCTCTCTTGTATTTAGTGTTCTATGATGTATAATCCTAAAAATCCTAATTTTTGTTGATAAAAATTTAAAAGTACAAATCGAAGGCCACTACTACCCTCTCGTTAATATCAGACTTTTGTTTTGTGTTTAAGAATGTAAAATCTAATAAACCCTAGTTTTGCTAAATATATGTTCACCATACGAGCTTGCTAATATCCCTCTTGTGTTTTGTACTTTATGATGCATAATCTAAAAAACCCTAGTTTTTCCTCCTAATGTTTTCAACAAAAAAACACCAGGCCACACTTGCCCCTCGATACTCTATGTTGCTTTTGTATTTTCATACGCAAAATCTAAAAAGCCCCAATTTTTGCAACTCAAATTATCACCTCCATCCTCTCACTAACATCTCTCATGTGTTTTCTATTATAAAATATACAATATAGAAAAATCTAGTTTTGGCAATAGAAAGTTTCACCAAAAAATGTCATGCCACCCCCACCATTTCGCTACTCTCTCTCTCTTAGGTTATTTATTTTATGATGTAAAATCAAAAAGTCCTAACTTTTGCTACTGAAAATTTCACAGTACGAACATAGGCCACACCCATCCCATCGCTACTCTTTCTTGTATTTAGTATTCTATGATGCACAATCCTAAAAATCCTAATTTTTGCTAATAAAATTTTAACAATACAAATCCAAGGCCACTACTACCCTCTCATTAGTATCAGACTTTTGTTTTGTATTTAAGGATGTAAAATCTAATAAACCTTAGTTTTTGCTAAATATATGTTCACCCTACCAGCTTGCTAATATCCCTTTTGTGTTTTGTACTTTATGATGCATAATCTAAAAAATCCTAGTTTTTTCTCCTAATGTTTTCACAAAAAAAAAAACACCAGGCCACCCTCGCCCCTCGATACTCTATGTTGCTTTTGTATTTTTAGACGCAAAATCTAAAAAACCCTAATTTCTACAACTCAAATTTTCATCTCCACCCTCTCACTAACATCTCTCATGTGCTTTCTATTATAAAATATACAATATAGAAAAACCTAGTTTTGGCAATAGAAAGTTTCACCATAAAAATATCATGCCAACCCCACCCTTTCGCTAGTCTCTCTCTCTTAGATTATGTATTTTATGATGTAAAATTAAAAAGTCCTAACTTTTGCTACTGAAAATTTCACAGTACAAACACAGGCCACACCCATCCCTTCGGTACTATCCCTTTTATTTAGTGTTCTATGATGTACAACCATAAAAATCCTATTTTTTTCTAATAAAATTTTAACAGTACAAATCCAAGGCCACTACTACCCTTTCATTAGTCTCGGACTTTTGTTCTATGTTTAAGAAAGTAAAATTTAATAAATCCTAGTTTTTTGCTAAATATATGTTCACCCTACCTGCCCGCTAATATCCCACTTGTGTTTTGTACTTTATGATGCAAAATCCAAAAAACTCAAGTTTTTGCACTTAAAGTTTCCACAAAAAAATACCAGGCCTCGCACCTTGCTACTCTCTGTTGTTTTCGTATTTTTAGATGCAAAATCTAAAAAATCCCAAGTTCTGCAACTTAAATTTTCACCTCCACCCTCCCACTAACATCTCTCATGTATTTTGTATTATAAAATATAGAATATAGAAAACCCTAGTTTTGGCAGGATAAAGTTTCACCATAAAAATACCATGCCACCCCCGCCCTTTCGCTACTCTCTCTCTTAGGTTATGTATTTGATGATGTAAAATCAAAAAGTCATAACTTTTGCTACTGAAATTTTCACAGTACAAACACAGGCCACCCCCATCCGTTCGCTACTCTCTCTTTGGTTTAGTGTTCTAAGATGTACAATCTTAAAAATCCTAATTTTTGCTAATTAAATTTTAACAGTACAAATCCAAGGCTACTACTACCCTCTCGTTAGTCTCGAACTTTTGTTCTATGTTTAAGGATGTAAAATCTAATAAACCCTAGTTTTTGCTCATAAAGTTTTCACAAAAAAAAACACCTAGCCACCCTCGCCCCTCGCTACTCTATGTTGTTTCTGTATTTTCAGATGCAAAATCTAAAAAATCCCAAGTTCTGCAACTCAAATTTTCACCTCCACCCTCCAACTAACATCTCTCATGTGTTTTGTGTTATAAAATATAGAATATAGAAAACCCTAGTTTTGGCAATAGAAAGTTTCACCATAAAAACACCATGCCACCCCCGCCCTTTCGCTACTCTCTCTCTTAGGTTATGTATTTCATGATGTAAAATCAAAAAGTCCTAATTTTGGTACTGAAATTTTCACAGTACAAACACAGGCCACACCCATCGCTTCACTACTCTCTCTTGTGTTTAGTGTTCTATGATGTACAATCCTAAAATCCCTAATTTTTGCTAATAAAATTTTAAAAGTACAAATCCAAGGCCACTACCCACTCGTTAGTCTCGGACTTTTATTCTGTGTTTAAGGATGTAAACTCTAATAACCCCTAGTTTTTTGCTAAATATATGTTCACCCTACCAACTCGCTAATATACCTCTTGTGTTTTGTACTTTATGATGCATAATCCAAAAAACCCTAGTTTTTCCTCCTATAGTTTTAACAAAAAAAACACTAGGCCATCCTCGCCCCTCGATACTCGATGTTGCTTTTCTATTTTCAGACGCAAAATCTAAAAAACCCCAATTTCTGCAACTCAAATTTTTATCTCCACCCTCCCACTAACATCTCTCATGTCTTTTGTATTATAAAATATAGAATATAGAAAACCCTAGTTTTGACAATAGAAAGTTTAACCAAAAAAACACCATGCCACCCCCATCCTTTCGCTAGTCTGTCTATTAGGTTATGTATTTCTTGATGTAAAATAAAAAAGTCCTAATTTTGGTACTGAAATTTTCACAGTACAAAAACAGGCCACACCCATCCCTTCACTACTCTCTCTTGTCTTCAGTGTTCAATGATGTACAATCCTAAAAATCCTAATTTTTGCTAATAAAATTTTAAGAGTACAAATCCAAGGCCACTACCCACTCGTTAGTCTCGGACTTTTATTCTGTGTTTAAGGATGTAAAATCTAATAAACCCTAATTTTTGCTAAATATATATTCACCCTACCAACTTGCTAATATCCCTCTTGTGTTTTATACTTTGCGACGCATAATCTAAAAAATCTTAGTTTTTCCTCCTATAGTTTTAACAAAAAAAACACCAGGCCACCCTCGCCCCTCAATACTCTATATTGCTTTTGTATTTTCAGACGCAAAATCTAAAAAATCTCAATTTCTACAACTCAAATTTTCACCTCCACCCTCTCACTTACATCTCTCATGTGTTTTCTATTATAAAATATACAATATAAAGAAACCTAGTTTTGGCAATAGAAAGTTTCACCATAAAAACATCGTGCCACCCCCACCCTTTCGCTACTCTCTCTTTTAGATTATGCATTTCATAATGTAAAATCAAAAAGTCATAACTTTGGCTACTGAAAATTTCACAGTACAAACACAGGCCATCCCCATCCCTTCGCTACTCTCTCTTGTGTTTAGTGTTCTATGATCTACAACTAACATCTCTCATGTGTTTTATATTATAAAATGTAGAATATAGAAAACCCTAGTTTTGGCAATAGAAAGTTTCACCATAAAAACACCATGCCACCCCCGCCCTTTCGCTACTCTCTCTCTTAGGTTATGTATTTCATGATGTAAAATCAAAAAGTCCTAACTTTTGGTACTAAAACTTTTACAGTACAAACACAAGCCACCCCCATCCCTTCGCTACTCTCTCTTGTGTTTAGTGTGCTATGATGTACAATCCTAAAATCCCTAATTTTTGCTAATAAAATTTTAAAAGTACAAATCCAAGGCCACTACTACCCTCTCGTTAGTCTCGGACTTTTGTTCTGTGTTTAAGGATGTAAACTCTAATAACCCCTAGTTTCTGCTAAATATATGTTCACCCTACCAACTCGCTAATATCCCTCTTGTGTTTGTACTTTATGATGCATAATCCAAAAAATCATAGTTTTTGCTCCTAAAGTTTTCACATAAAAAACACCAAGCCACCCTCGCCCCTCGCTACTCTATGTTGTTTTTCTATTTTCAGACGCAAAATCTAAAAAACCTCAATTTCTGCAACTCAAATTTTTATCTCCACCCTCCCACTAACATCTCTCATGTGTTTTGTATTATAAAATATAGAATATAGAAAACCCTAGTTTTGGCAATAGAAAGTTTCACCATAAAAACACCATGCCACACCCGCCCTTTCGCTACTCTCTCTCTTAGGTTATGTATTTCATGATGTAAAATCAAAAAGTCCTAACTTTTGGCACTAAAACTTTCACAGTACAAACACAGGCCACCCCCATCCTGTAACACCCCCATTCCTACACAACCATATATATTGTATAATATGACATGATAGAACCTGTGTGCATGCATGGAATATTTTTTTTTTTTTTTAAACATTTTAAGAAAAGCTAAATCACTTCTTACATACACAACCCTGTTTAAAATAGAAGGATCAGTATTTATATAAAAACACAACACCCACAACAACCACAATATATTTACATACTTATTTATAGTAAAGTTTTAAAAGAGAAATATAGTACCAATCTAAAAACATAATACACAAACTCAAAATATAACAAGCCAACAAAATAGCCCAACAGGTCGTCATCCATGTACACACTTCCTCAAACACCTGCAGGAGCTGCAACAGCCGACCAGCCAGCCAAAGATGCTTCAAGTATCGTCGTACTCACCTACAATGCATAAACTATATGAGCTAACGCTCAGCAAGTAAAGATTATGCATGTCAAAGAATAATCCACAATATCAAGTCATGCAACTCAAAATGCTATGCTCACAATGCAATTTTATACATCAAAATATTCCTCTCAAAATCATTTCTTTCTTGGGCCCCTGACCAACGCTACTATCCCATGCACCGGAAAAGAGCTCTGTATACCGCCATAATCCAATGGCCAATAATCATATAAGCATGCAAATCCATGCATACTCATACGCATGCAAATCCATGCACGCGAACCTACAAATCCATGCATAAAACCATGCAAATCCATGCATGCTTCGGTGCACTAGTAGTGGTCAACAAAATATTTTCCTTTCTCTGAATCATGCCGTGCAATGCAAGATTTATCCCAATGCTAGTATATGATGCATGCACGTGCTAATGACAATGCCCATGTATGTATACTCAATTGAGAGCCCTCTACTATGCACATATGATTTATGATATTACATATAATTTACACATCTACTATGTCTATGCATTGTAGTTGCAAATGAATCTTTACTTACCTTTCACTTGGTTGGTGGCTTAGTCTAAATTTGTTTAGTATTCCTCTCCAACCTTAGATGTAAAATAGCCTGTAATATTACCCAACATCAAGCACCATTCCCAATTTGGCAAGTTGAAAGCACAAAATCTCATACTAGACCTTAAACACCAAGCTATAAGCTAACAATCAAGCTTTCACAAACTAGAATCCAATATAGCCCCTCAAATACCTCAATTTCTCATCTTAAATGCATGAAAACATCATGTAATTGAAGTATTATAACTCTAATAGCATGTACCTAATTTTTAACACTCAATAGCAACATATCAAGGTTGAAACATGCTAAGTGATCAAATGTGGCAGATTCACATTTTCATATTTTCTTGCTGTCAAGTTTAGTTGCATGATAATTTTAACATCCCTAAGCATATCCAATCACTCCCAAATTTTTACCACACTTATATAACATGTATATAAATGTAACCATATCATATAATTTCTAAAAATCATGGATATAGCTTCCCAAGTTCAGCTCTCTTCACGACATACTGAAACAGATTGTTTCCTACCGTGACAGTTTTGCACACTTCATGACATTAATGGTTTTGGCACCCTTAAGTATATTCAATCACTCCAAAATTTTCACCATACTTAGATAGCATATATAATGAGACAACCAGGTCATACTATTACCAAAATAATGGATTTAGCTCCCTTAATTCAGTTTCCTTCACAGCACACCAAAACAGATTTTGCTATTTTGGCAGTTTGAGTGTTTCTCCAATATCATTCTCTATTTCAATTTCCAACTGATAAACATTCATTCCAATACTCTTAACTCATATATTGTCATGTAAATGGTAATAATTATAGGTTTTATTCAACATACCATACACTTTTGAAGCCTAAAACACAAGAAAACAGTAAGATGACAGTTTCTGCCACAAGTATTTCCTATTAAGTGTTTGTGATCAAAAACCCTTTCTTTGTGCACCAAAGTCTAACTAAAAACTTCCTAACACTTTTATAAGAGATATTGAAAGCTTAATAAACCATAAAACCATTCATAATAATCTGAAAACCAAAGGCAAAACCGTAGATAAGTGTTACCTATGCAGATTTTGAGGCTAACTTGATGGTAATCACTTCTTCTTTGCTTTTCTTGCTTTTATTTCAACTTAGAATCAATTTGGATCACTTGGAGACCTTAAGGTGTGTGTTTGGAAGATGAAAATGGCTGAAATGAGGGTCTGGTCGTTTCTTAAGGGTGAAGGGTTTGAGGTGTTAGCTTAAGCTTAATAAGAAAGCATGAGGTGGCAAGTAAATGGCAAAATCTGATTTTGTCCCTTATCTTGCAGCCCTAATCTTGTGTGTCTCACCTATTTTTATTTGGTTGCAACCTATCTTAATCACCATTCATTCCCATAGGTAATTCCTATGTCCGTTCATTCGATCACCAAACCGATTCGCATCCGATTCTTAAAGAATTATCTAGTTTGCATTTCTAAAATCATATGCACATAAGGGCCTTGTAATATGACACTTAAATCATATATTATATCATGTCCAATATCCCAAGTATGCTAATTTACAAATATATACTTTTGAAATAACTTGATCAAATCAAATTAAACCGTATAAGGTTACTAGTAACACTTTTAGCACTTCCAAAATTATAACCTATATATCCCATCTATATCTAATATTGATCCACCTCATTTTCTGCTTATTTCAATATAAAATCAACTACTTAGATTAGAAAATTCAATAACTAATACCGGGCAAGAGCTTTAGAATTAAGTTTAATATTCAAGAATGTCGTATAAAATGAAATAAATTATGCAATGTCGATAGAAATGCAAATAGCATATAAAATTAACATGTAATGCATGAATCATATTTGGCCATGTGAGTAGTAAGAGGCTCGGGTATCACACATCCCTTCACTACTCTCTCTTGTGTTTAGTGTTCTATGATGTACAATCCTAAAAATCCTAATTTTTGCTAATAAAATTTTAACAGTACAAATCCAAGGTCACTACTACCCTCTCGTTAGTCTCGGACTTTTGTTTTGTGTTTAAGAATGTAAAGTCTAATAAACCCTAGTTTTTTCTAAATATAAGTTCACCCTACCAGCTCGCTAATATCCCTATTGTATTTTCTACTTTATGATGCATAATCCAAAAAATCCTAGTTTTTGCTCCTAAAATTTTCATAAAAAAAACACCAGGCCACCCTCGCCCCTCGCTTCTCAATGTTATTTTTGTATTTTCAGATGCAAAATCTAAAAAATTCCAATTTCTACAACTCAAATTTTTACGTCCACCCTCCCACTAACATCTCTCATATGTTTTCTACTTTAAAATATAGAATATAGAAAACCTAGTTTTGACAATAGAAAGTTTCACCAAAAAAACACCATGCCACCCGCATCCTTTCGCTAGTCTCTCTCTTAGGTTATGTATTTCATGATGTAAAATCAAAAATTCCTAATTTTGGTACTGAAATTTTTATAGTACAAACACAAGCCACACCCATCCCTTCACTACTCTCTCTTGTCTTCAGTGTTCTATGATGTACAATCCTAAAAATCCTAATTTTTGCTAATAAAATTTTAAGAGTACAAATCCAAGGCCACTACTACCCTCTCGTTAGTATCAGACTTTTGTTCTGTGTTTAAGGATGTGAAATCTAATAAACCCTAATTTTTGCTAAATATATATTCACCCTACCAGCTTGCTAATATCCCTCTTGTGTTTTGTACTTTATGATGCATAATCTAAAAAATCCTAGTTTTTCCTCTTATAGTTTTAACAAAAAAACACCAGGCCACCCTCGCCCCTCGATACTCTATGTTGCTTTTGTATTTTCAGACGTAAAATCTAAAAAATCCCAATTTCTGCAACTCAATTTTCACCTCCACCCTCTCACTTACATCTCTCATGTGTTTCTATTATAAAATATACAATATAGAGAAACCTAGTTTTGGCAATAGAAAGTTTCACCATAAAAACATCATGCCACCCCCACCCTTTCGCTACTCTCTCCCTTAGGTTATCTATTTCATGATATAAAATCAAAAAGTCCTAACTTTTGCTATTGAAAATTTCACAATACAAACACAGGCTACACCCATCCCTTCGGTACTATCTCTTTTGTTTAATGTTCTATGATGTACAACCATAAAAATTCTAATTTTTGCTAATAAAATTTTAACAGTACAAATTCAAGGCCACTACTACCCTCTCGTTCGTATCAAACTTTTGTTCTGTATTGAAGGATGTAAGTCTAATAAACCCTAGTTTTTGCTAAAAATATTCTCACCTCACCGGGCTAATATTCCTTTAGTGTTTTGTACTTTATGGTGCATAATCCAAAAAACCCTAGTTTTTGCTTCTAAAGTTTTCACCTAAAAAATACCAGGCCACCCTCACGCCTCGCTACTCTATGTTGCTTTTGTATTTTCAGACGCAAAATCTAAAAAGCCCAATTTCTACAACTCAATTTTTTACCTCCACCCTCCCACTAATATCTCTCATATGTTTTCTATTGTAAAATATAGAATATAGAAAATTCTAGTTTTGGCCATAGAAAGTTTCACTATAAAAACACCATGCCACCCCCACCCTTTCGCTACTCTCTCTCTTAGGTTATGCACTTCTAGATATAAAATCGAAAACTCCTAATTTTGGTACTGAAAATTTCACAGTACAAACACAGCCACACCCATCCCTTCGGTACTCTCTCTTATGTTTAGTGTTCTATGATGTATAACCCTAAAAATCGTAAATTTTTACTAATAAAATTTTAACATCACAAATCCAAGGCCACTACTACCCTCTCGTTAGTCTCGAACTTTTGCTCTGTGCTTAAAGATGTAAAGTCTAATAAACCCTAGTTTTTTCTAAATATATGTTCACTCTACCAGCTCGCTAATATCCCTATTGTATTTTCTACTTGATGATTCATAATCTAAAAAACCCTAATTTTTGCCCCTAAAGTTTTCATTAAAAAAACACCACGCCACCCTCGCCCCTCGCTACTCAATGTTGTTTTTGTATTTTCAGATGCAAAATTTAAAAAACCCCAATTTCTACAACTCAAATTTTTACCTCCACCCTTCCACTAACATATCTCATATGTTTTTTATTGTAAAAATATAAAATACAGAAAACCCTAGTTTTGGCAAAAGAATGTTTCACCACAAAAATACCATGCCACCCCCACCCTTTCGCTACTCTCTCTCTTAGGTTATCTATTTGTAGATGTAAAATCAAAAAGTCCTAATTTTGGCACTTAAAAATTTATAGTACAAACACAGGCCACACCCATCCCTTCGGTACTCTCTCTTGTGTTTAGTGTTCTATGATATACAACCCTAAAAATCCTAATTTTTGCTAATAAAATTTTAATAGCACAAATCCAAGGCCACTACTACCCTCTCGTTAGTCTCGAACTTTTGCTCTGTGCTTAAAGATGTAAAGTCTAATAAACCCTAGTTTTTTCTAAATATATGTTCACTCTACCAGCTCGCTAATATCCCTATTGTATTTTCTACTTGATGATTCATAATCTAAAAAATCCTAATTTTTGCCCCTAAAGTTTTCATTAAAAAAACATCACGCCACCCTCGCCCCTCGCTACTCAATATTATTTTTGTATTTTCAGATGCAAAATTTAAAAAAACCCAATTTCTACAAGTTTAATTTTTACCTCCACCCTCCCACTAACATATCTCATATGTTTTTTATTATAAAATATAGATTATAGAAAACCCTAGTTTTGGCAAAAGAATGTTTCACCACAAAAACACCACGCCATCCCCACCCTTTCGCTACTCTCTCTCCTAGGTTATCTATTTGTAGATGTAAAATCAAAAAGTCCTAATTTTGGCACTTAAAATTTTATAGTACAAACACAGGCCACACCCATCCCTTCGGTACTCTCTCTTGTGTTTAGTGTTCTATGATATACAACCCTAAAAATCCTAATTTTTGCTAATAAAATTTTAATAGCACAAATCCAAGGCCACTACTACCCTCTCGTTAGTCTCGAACTTTTGTTTTATTGTTACGGATGTAAAGTCTAATAAACCCTAGTTTTTTCTAAATATATGTTCACCCTACCAGCTCGCTAATATGCCTATTGTGATTTCAACTTTATAACGCATAATCTAAAAAATTCTAGTTTTTGCTCGTAAAGTTTTCATAAAAAAAACACCATGCCACCCTCGCCCCTCGCTACTCAATGTTGTTTTTGTATTTTCAGATGCAAAATCTAAAAAAACCCAATTTCTACAACTCAAATTTTTACCTCCACCCTCCCATTAACATCTCTCCTATGTTTTCTATTGTAAAATATAGAATATAGAAAACCTTAGTTTTGGCAATAGAAAGTTTCACTTAAAAACACCATGCCACCCCCACCCTTTCGCTACTCTCTATCTGAGGTTATGTATTTCATGATGTAAAATTAAAAAGTCCTAATTTTAGTAATGAAAACTTCACAGTACAAACACAGGCCCCACCCATCCCTTCGGTACTCTCTCTTGTGTTTAGTGTTCTATGATGTACAACCCTAAAAATCCTAATTTTTGCTAATAAAATTTTAACAGCACAAATCCAAGGCCACTACTACCCTCTCGTTAGTCTCGAACTTTTGTTTTATGTTTACGGATGTAAGGTCTAATAAACTAGTTTTTTCTGAATATATGTTCACCCTACAAGCTCGCTAATATCCCTACTGTGTTTTCTACTTGATGATGCATAATCTAAAAATCCCTAGTTTTTGCTCCTAAAGTTTTCATAAAAAAAACACGCCACCCTCGCCCCTCGCTACTCAATGTTGTTTTTGTATTTTCAGATGCAAAATCTAAAACCCATATTTCTACAAGTCAAATTTTTACCTCCACCCTCCACTAACATCTCTCATATGTTTTTTATTGTAAAATATAGAATATAGAAAACCCTAGTTTTGGCAAAAGGATGTTTCACCATAAAAACACCATGCCACCCCACCATTTCGCTACTCTCTCTCTTAGGTTATGTATTTCATGATGTAAAATCAAAAAGTCCTAATTTTGGTACTGAAAATTTCACAGTACAAACACAGGCCACACCCATCCCTTCGATACTCTCTCTTGTGTTTAGTGTTCTGTGATGTACAACCCTAAAAATCCTAATTTTTGCTAATAAAATTTTAACATCCAAAATCCAAGGCCACTACTGCCCTCTAGTTAGTCTCGGACTTTTGTTTGTGTTTAAGGATGTAAAGTCTAATAAACCCTAGTTTTTTTTGAATATATGTTCACCCTACCAGCTCGCTAATATCCCTATTGTGTTTTCTACTTGATGATGCATAATCTAAAAAACCCTAGTTTTTGCTCGTAAAGTTTTCATAAAAAGAACACCATGCCACCCTCGCCCCTCGCTACTCAATCTTGTTTTGTATTTTCAAATGCAAAATATAAAAAACCAAATTTCTACAACTCAAATTTTTACCTCCACCCTCCCACTAACATCTCTCATACGCTTTTTATTGTAAAATATAGAATATAGAAAACCCTAGTTTTGGCGAAAGAACATTTCACCATAAAAACACCATGCCACTCCCACCCTTTCGCTACTCTCTATCTTAGGTTATGTTTTCATGATGTAAAATTAAAAAGTCCTAATTTTGATACTGAAAACTTCACAGTACAAACACAGGCCACACCCATCCTTCGGTACTCTTTCTTGTGTTAGTGTTCTATGACGTACAACCCTAAAAATCCTAATTTTTGCTAATAAAATTTTAACAGCACAAATCCAAGGTGATATTTTTTTATGAAAACATTTTGATTTGTGCTGTTAAAATTTTATTAGCAAAAATTAGGATTTTTAGGGTTGTGCATCATAGTAACACTAAACACAAGAGAGAGTACCGCAGGGATGGGTGTGGCTTGTGTTTGTACTATTAAATTTTCAGTACCAAAATTCGGACTTTATGATTTAACATCATGAAATACATAACCTAAGATAGAGAGTAGCGAAAGGATGGGAGTGGCATGGTGTTTTTATGGTGAAACATTCTTTCGCCAAAACTAGGTTTTCTATATTCTATATTTTACAATAAAAGCGTATGAGAGATGTTAGTGGGAGGGTGGAGGTAAAAATTTGAGTTGTAGAAATTGGAGTTTTTTAAATTTTGCATATGTAAACACAAAAACAACATTGAGTAGCAAGAGGCGAAGGTGGCGTGGTGTTTTTTTTTATGAAAATTTTAGCAGCAAAAACTAGGATTTTTTAGATTATGCGTTATAAAGTAGAAAACACAATTGGGATATTAGAGATCTAGTAGAGTGAACATATATTTAGAAAAAACTAGGTTTTATTAGACTTTACATCCTTAAAAATAGAACAAAAGTCCGAGACTAACGAGAGGGTAGTAGTGGCCTTGGATTTGTGCTGTTAAAATTTTATTAGCAAAAATTAGGATTTTTAGGGTTGTGCATCATAGTACACTAAACACAAGAGAGATTACCGAAGGGATGGGTGTGGCTTGTGTTTGTATTGTGAAATTTTCAGTACCAAAATTCGGACTTTATGATTTAACATCATGAAATACATAACCTAAGATAGAGAGTAGCGAAAGGGTGGGAGTGGCATGGTGTTTTTATGGTGAAACATTCTTTCGCCAAAACTAGGGTTTTCTATATTCTATATTTTACATAAAAAGCGTATGAGAGATGTTAGTGGGAGGGTGGAGGTAAAAATTTGAGTTGTAGAAATTGGGATTTTTTAAATTTTGCATCTGAAAATACAAAAACAACATTGAGTAGCGAGAGGCGAGGGTGGCGTGGTGTTTTTTTTATGAAAATTTTTAGGATCAAAAACTAGAGTTTTTTAGATCATGCGTTATAAAGTAGAAAACACAATAGGGATATTAGAGAGCTCGTAGGGTGAACATATATTTAGAAAAAACTAGGTTTTATTAGACTTTACATCCTTAAACATAGAACAAAAGTCAGAGACTAACGAGAGGGTAGTAGTGGCCTTGGATTTGTGCTGTTAAAATTTTATTAGCAAAAATTAGGATTTTTAGGGTTGTGCATCATAGTACACTAAACACAAGAGAGAGTACCGAAGGGATGGGTGTGGCTTGTGTTTGTACTGTGAAATTTTCAGTACCAAAATTCGGACTTTTTGATTTAACATCATGAAATACATAACCTAAGATAGAGAGTAGCGAAAGGGTGGGAGTGGCATGGTGTTTTTATAGTGAAACTTTCTATTGCCAAAACTAGGGTTTTCTATATTCTATATTTTCCAATAGAAAACATATGAGAGATGTTAGTGGGAGGGTGGACGTAAAAATTTGAGTTGTAGAAATTGGGATTTTCCAAATTTTGCATATGAAAATACAAAAACAACATTGAGTAGCGATGTGCGAGGGTGGCGTGGTGTTTTTTGATGAAAAATTTAGCAGGCAAAAACTATGGTTTTTTGGATTATGCGTTATAAAGTCGAAAACACGATAGGGATATTAGTGAGCTGGTAAGGTGAATATATATTTAGTAAAAACTAGGGTTTATTAGAATTTACATCCTTAAACATAGAACAAAAGTCCGAGACTAACGCGAGGGTAAGTAGTGGCCTTGGATTTGTGCTGTTAAAATTTTATTAGCAAAAAAATTACGATTTTTAGGGTTGCACATCAGAGAACACTAAACACAAGAGAGAGAGTACCGAAGGGATGGGTGTGGCCTGTGTTTGTACTGTGAAATTTTCAGTAACCAAATCAGGACTTTTTGAGTTTACATCATGAAATACATAATCTAAGAGACAGAGTAGCGAAATGGTGGGGGTGGCATGGTGTTTTTCTATGGTGAAATAATTCTTTCGCCAAAACTAGGGTTTTCTATATTCTATATTTTAACAATAAAAAGCATATGAGAGATGTTAGTGGGAGGGTGGAGGTAAAAATTTGAGTTGTAGAAATTGGAGTTTTTTTAAAATTCTGCATCTAAAAACAAAAAACACAACAATGAGTAGCAAGAGGCGAGGGTGGCGTGGTGTTTTTTTTTATGAAAATTTTAGCAGGCAAAAACTAGGGTTTTTTTAAATTATGCGTTATAAAGTATAAAACACAATTGGAATATTAGAGAGCGAGTAGGGTGAACATATATTTAGAAAAAACTAGGGTTTATTAGACTTTACATCCTTAAACATAGAACAAAAGTCCGAGACTAACGAGAGGGTAGTAGTGGCCTTGGATTTGTGCTGTTAAAATTTTATTAGGGACAAAATTAGGATTTTTAGGGTTGTGCATCATAGTACACTAAACACAAGAGAGAGTACCGTAGGGATGGGTGTGGCTTGTGTTTGTATTGTGAAATTTTCAGTACGCAAAATTTGGACTTTCATGATTTTAACATGCGAAATACATAACCTAAGATAGAGAGTAGCGAAAGGGTGGGAGTGGCATGGTGTTTTTATGGTGAAACATTTTTCGCAAAACTAGGGTTTTCTATATTCTATATTTTACAATAAAAAAGCGTATGAGAGATGTTAGTGGGAGTGTGGAGGTAAAAATTTGAGTTGTAGAAATTGTTGATTTTTTATATTTTGCCATCTGAAAACCAAAAAACAACATTGAGTACCAAGAGGCGAGGGTGGCGTGGTGTTTTTTTTAATGATCAATTTTAGCTAGCAAAAACTCGGTTTTTTAGATTATGGCGTTATAAAGTAGAAAACACAATTGGGATATTAGAGAGCTAGTAGGGTGAACATTATATTTAGAAAAAACTAGGTTTTAATTAGACTTTACATCCTTAAAAATAGAACAAAAGTCCGAGACTAACGAGAGGGTAGTAGTGGCCTTGGATTTGGTGCTGTTAAAATTTTATTAGCAAAAAATAGGATTTTTAGGGTTGTGCATCATAGTAGGACTTAAACACAAGAGAGAGTACCGAAGGGATGGGTGTGGCTTGTGTTTGTACTGTGAAAAT
>JAGSPU010000659.1:0-20418 GCA_019321725.1 Paulownia fortunei
CTTGGAAAATTCAAACAATTACCTACATATAAACCAAGATAAATTTATTCTCCAAAATACTGTTTAGTTTAAAATATATCAAAATTTTATTGGTCACTAATTTATATTTATAATCTAATTTATTGAAATTAATTAGAAATATCTAATGTCTAAACTAAATGTACCTAAGATAAAATAATTACCTAAAATATTATTTTTTAAATAAATTTACTAATAATGAATACAATTATAAATTAAAATTAATAAGTTTACTCACATTGAATATAACTACAAATAAAATAACAAAACTCAAATGTAAACTAAAATAAATTTATTCTAAAATAATATTATTCATAGAAATAAAAGTACTCGCACTCAATATTAATTACATATAAAATTAAATTTCTATTATTTAATATTTAATCACATACAAAATTCAAGAATAAATTTTCAATACTATTTATAAAAATAAAAATACTCATACTAAATATAATACTAAAATTTTCTAAATAAAAATTCTATTAATTTATATAATATATAAATTAAATTTTCAAAAGAAAATATAATAGGTACAATAATATAATTTAATATTTATTTACATAGACCATTCACATATCTAAATCACCAAAATTAAATATAATTACAAGAAAATAATTAAAATCTGCATGTACATTAAAATAAATTTATTATCAAAATATATTTATTTTAACAAAGTATCAAAATTATGTTCTTATTCTTAGTCACTCTTTAATTATCAAACCTACATGTACAATACATAAATTATCTAAAATACTATTTTATAAAATAAATTTGCTCAACGAAAAAAGATATAAATAAAATAATCAAATCAAATCCTAAAGTATGATAAACTTATTAACTAAAATTTAATTTAAAGAAAAGAAATACTCGCACTCAAACCATTCAAATAATAATAATAAATTCTGATATTACACATAATTATAAGTAGTACTGTTTAATGAAATAAAATTATTCATACTAAATAAAATTGTAAATAAAGACTTCTCGTAAAAATAAAATAAATCTTTCTTTAAACATTTAAATTAATTTGCATAATACAACAATTTAATCCAATATACATATAACTAAATAAAAATAATTACACTCTAAATATACACTAAGATAAATTATTCTATAAAATACTATTTTTTGAAATAAAATTACTCCTCACTAAATGTAATTATAAATAATTTATGATTTCTAATTTGAATGGCATACAACTTTATAAATTAAAATTATAGTAATTTAATTTTTAATTAAAAAATTAGATAAATTACCCATTTTGACTTGGATTATTAGAGCCCGACTCCTTGGAAAATTAAACATTACCTACATATAAACCAAAAATAAATTTATTCTCCAAAATATTGTTTAGTTTAAATTATCAATATTTTATTGGTCACTAATTTATATTTATTATCTAATTTATTGAAATTAATTAGAAATATCTAAATATCTAAACATAAATATACCAAAGATAAATTAATTACCTAAAATACTATTTTTTGAAATAAATTTACTCATTATATAAATACAATTTTAAATTAAAATTAATAAATTACTCACATTGAATATAACTACAAATAAAATCACAAAACTCCAAATGTAAACTAAAATAAATTTATTCTAAAAATGTTATTCATAGAAATAAAAGTACTCACACTCAATATTAATTACATATAAAATTAAATTTCTATTATTTAATATTTAATCACATACAAAATTCAAGTAATAAATTTTCAATACTATTTATAAAATAAAATTACTCATACTAAATATAATACTAAAATTTTCTAAATAAAAAATTTATAAATATAAATTAAATTTTCAAAAGAAAATATATAAGGTACAATAATATAATTTAATATTTATTTACATAGACCATTCACATATCTAAATCACCAAATTAAATATAATTACAAAGAAAATAATTAAAATCTGCATGTACATTAAAATAAATTTATTATCCAAAATATTATTTATTTTAACAAAGTATCAAAATTATGTTTTCTTATTCTTAGTCACTCATTAATTATCAAACCTACATGTACAATAAGATAAATTATCTAAAATACTTTTATAAAATAAATTTCTCAACGAAAAAAGATATAAATAAAATAATCAAATCAAATCCTAAAGTATGATAAACTTATTAACTAAAATTTAATTTAAAGAAAAGAAATACTCGCACTCAAACCATTCAAATAATAATAATAAAATTTCTGATATTACACATAATTATAAGTAGTACTGTTTAATGAAATAAAATTATTCATACTAAATAAAATTGTAAATAAAGACTTCTCGTAAAAATAAAATAAATCTTTCTTTAAATATTTAAATTAATTTGCATAATACAACAATTTAATCCAATATACATATAACTAAATAAAAAATAATTACACTCTAAATATACACTAAGATAAAATTATTCTATAAAATACTATTTTTTGAAATAAAATTACTCTCACTAAATGTAATTATAAATAATTTATGATTTCTAATTTGAATGGCATACAACTTTATAAATTAAATTATAGTAATTTAATTTTATTTTATAAAATTAGATAAATTACCCATTTTGACTTGGATTATTAGAGCCCGACTCCTTGGAAAATTAAAACAATTACCTACATATAAACCAAGATAAATTTATTCTCCAAAATACTGTTTAGTTTAAATATCAATATTTTATTGGTCACTAATTTATATTTATAATCTAATTTATTGAAATTAATTAGAAATATCAAATATCTAAACAAAATATACCAAAGATAAATTAATTACCTAAAATACTTTTTTTGAAATAAATTTACTCATTATAAATACAATTATAAATTAAAATTAATAAATTACTCACATTGAATATAACTACAAATAAAATCACAAAACTCCAAATGTAAACTAAAATAAATTTATTCTAAAAATATTATTCATAGAAATAAAAGTACTCGCACTCAATATTAATTACACATAAAATTAAATTTCTATTATTTAATATTTAATCACATACAAAATTCAAGTAAATAAATTTTCAATACTATTTATTAAATAAAATTACTCATACTAAATATAATTAAAATTTTCTAAATAAAAATTTATATAATATATAAATTAAATTTTCAAAAGAAAATATATAGGTACAATAATATAATTTAATATTTATTTACATAGACCATTCACATATCTAAATCACCAAATTAAATATAATTACAAATAAAATAATTAAAATCTGCATGTACATTAAAATAAATTTATTATCCAAAATATTATTTATTTTAACAAAGTATCAAAATTATGTTTTCTTATTCTTAGTCACTCATTAATTACTTCTAAAATACTATTTTTTAAAATAATTTTCTCAACGAAAAAAGATATAAAAAAATCATCAAATCAAATCCTAAAGTATGATAAACTTATTAACTAAAATTAATTTAAAGAAAAGAAATACTGCACTCAAACCATTCAAATAATAATAAAAATTTCTCATATTACACATAATTATAAGTAGTACTGTTTATTGAAATAAAATTATTACTAAATAAGATTTTTGTAATAAATAAAATAAATCTTTCTTTAAAAATTTAAAATAATTTACATAATACAACAATTTAATCTATATTATATAATAACTAAATATAAAATAATTAATTTAATATACACTAAGATAAAATTATTATCAAATATCTTGAAATAATAATTACTCTAAACTGAATGGTAATTATAAATAATTTAATTTTTATTTTAAAAATTAGATAAATTACCCATTTTGACTTGGATTATTAGAGCCCGACTCCTTGGAAAATTCAAACAATTACCCACATATAAACAAGATAAATTTATTCTCCAAAATACTTGTTTAGTTTAAAGTATCAAATTTTATTGGTCACTAATTTATATTTATAATCTAATTTATTGAAATTAATTAGAAATATCTAATGTCTAAACAAATGTACCTAAGATAAAATAATTACCTAAAATATTATTTTTTAAAATAAATTTACTAATAATGAATACAATTATAAATTAAAATTAATAAGTTTACTCACATTGAATATAACTACAAATAAAATAACAAAACTCCAAATGTAAACTAAAATAAATTTATTCTAAAAATATTATTCATAGAAATAAAAGTACTCACACTCAATATTAATTACATATAAAATTAAATTTCTATTATTTAATATTTAATCACATACAAAATTCAAGTAATAAATTTTCAATACTATTTATAAAAAAAAATTACTCATACTAAATATAATACTAAAATTTTCTAAAAAAAATTCTATTATTTTATATAAATATAAATTAAATTTTCAAAAGAAAATATATAAGTACAATAATATAATTTAATATTTATTTACATAGACCATTCACATATCTAAATCACCAAAATTAAATATAATTACAAAGAAAATAATTAAAATCTGCATGTACATTAAAATAAATTTATTATCCAAAATATTATTTATTTTAACAAAGTATCAAAATTATGTTTTCTTATTCTTAGTCACTCATTAATTATCAAAACTACATGTACAATAAGATAAAATAATTATCTAAAATACTATTTTTTAAAATAAATTTACTCAACAAAAAAGATATAAATAAAATCATCAAATCAAATCCTAAAGTATGATAAACTTATTAACTAAAATTTAATTTAAAGAAGAAATACTCGCACTCAACCATTCAAATAATAATAATAAAATTTCTCATATTACACATAATTATAAGTAGTACTGTTTAATGAAATAAAATTATTCATACTAAATAAAATTGTAAATAAAGACTTCTCGTAAAAATAAAATAAATCTTTCTTTAAAAATTTAAATTAATTTGCATAATACAACAATTTAATCCAATATACATATAACTAATATAAAATAATTACACTCTAAATATACACTAAGATAAAATTATTCTATAAAATACTATTTTTTGAAATAAAATTACTCTCACTAAATGTAATTATAAATAATTTATGATTCTAATAATGAATGGCATACAACTTTATAAATTAAATTATAGTAATTTAATTTTTATTAATAAAAATTAGAAAAATTACCCATTTTGACTTGGATTATTAGAGCCTGACACTTGGAAAATTAAAACAATTACCTACATATAAACTAAGATAAATTTATTCTCCAAAATATTTTTAGTTTAAAGTATCAATATTTTATTGGTCACTAATTTATATTTATAATCTAATTTATTGAAATTAATTAGAAATATCTAATATCTAAACAAAATATACCAAAGATAAATTAATTACCTAAAATACTATTTTTTGAAATAAATTTACTCATTATAAATACAATTATAAATTAAAATTAATAAATTACTCACATTGAATATAACTACAAATAAAATCACAAAACTCCAAATGTAAACTAAAATAAATTTATTCTAAAAATGTTATTCATAAAATAAAAGTACTCGCACTCAATATTATTTACATCATAAATTAAATTCAAATAATTCTTTAAAAAAATCTATTAATTTATATATAATATATAAATTAAATTTTCAAAAGAAAATATATATGATACAATAATATAATTTAATATTTATTTACATAGACCATTCACATATCTAAATCACCCAAATTAAATATAATTACAAATAAAATAATTAAAATCTGCATGTACATTAAAATAAATTTATTATCCAAAATATATTTATTTTAACAAAGTATCAAAATTATTTCTTATTCTTAGTCACTCATTAATTATCTAAAATACTATTTTTAAAATAAATTTGCTCAACCAAAAAAGATATAAAAAAATCATCAAATCAAATCCTAAAGTATGATAAACTTATTAACTAAAATAATTTAAAAAAAAGAAATACTCGCACTCAAACCATTCAAATAATAAAAAAAAATTTCTCATATTACACATAATTATAAGTAGTATTTTATTGAAATAAAATTATTCATACTAAATAAAGATTTCTTGTAATAAATAAAATAAATAATCTTTAAAAATTTAAAATAATTTACATAATACAACAATTTAATCCAATATACATATAACTAATATAAAATAATTAAATTCTAAATATACACTAAGATAAAATTATTATCTAAAATACTCTTTTTTGAAAATAAAATTACTCTCACTGAATGGTAATTATAAATAATTAAATTTTTATTTAGAAAAACTAGATAAATTACCCATTTTGACTTGGATTTTTAGAGCCGACTACTTGGAAAATTAAAACAATTACCACATATAAACTAAGATAAATTTATTCTCCAAAATACTGTTTAGTTTAAAGTATCAAAATTTATTGGTCACTAATTTATATTTATAATCTAATTTATTGAAATTAATTAGAAATATCTAATATCTAAACAAAATATACCTAAGATAAAATTACCTAAAATATTATTTTTTAAAATAAATTTACTAATAATGAATACAATTATAAATTAAAATTAATAAGTTTACTCACATTGAATATAACTACAAATAAAATAACAAAACTCCAAATGTAAACTAAAATAAATTTATTCTAAAAATATTATTCATAGAAATAAAAGTACTCACACTCAATATTAATTACATATAAAATTAAATTTCTATTATTTAATATTTAATCACATACAAAATTCAAGTAATAAATTTTCAATACTATTTATAAAAATAAAATTACTCATACTAAATATAATACTAAAATTTTCTAAATAAAAATTCTATTATTTTATATAATATATAAATTAAATTTTCAAAAGAAAATATATAAGGTACAATAATATAATTTAATATTTATTTACATAGACCATTCACATATCTAAATCGCCCAAATTAAATATAATTACAAATAAAATAATTAAAATGCATGTACATTCAAATAATTAATTATCAAAATATTATTTATTTTAACATAGTATCAAAATTATGTTTTCTTATTCTTACTCACTCATTAATTATCAAAACTACATGTACAATAAGATAAATTAATTATCTAAAATACTATTTTTTAAAATGAATTTACTCAACAAAAAAAGATATAAATAAAATCATCATATCAAATCCTAAAGTATGATAAACTTTTTAACTGAAATTTAATTTAAAGAAAAGAAATACTCGCACTGAAACCATTCAAATAATAATATAAAATTTTCTCAGTTACACATAATTATAAGTAGTACTGTTTACTGAAATAAAATTATTCTAAATAAAATTGTAAATAAAGATTTCTCTTAATAAATAAAATAATTCGTTCTTTAAAAATTTAAAATAATTTACGTAATAAACAATTTAATCCAATATACATATATAGTATATATAAAATAATTAAACTCTAAATATACACTAAGATAAAATATTCTATAAAATACTATTTTTTCAAATAAAATTACTCTCACTAAATATAATTATAAATAATTTACGATTTCTAATAATGAATGACATACAACTTTATAAATTAAATTTATAGTAATTTAATTTTTATTAAGAAAAACTAGAAAATTACCCATTTTGACTTGGATTATTAGAGCCTGACCACTTGGAAAATTAAAACAATTGCCTACATATAAACTAAGATAAATTTATTCTCCAAAATATTATTTAGTTTAAAGTATCAATATTTTCTTGGTCACTAATTTATATTTACAATCTAATTTATTGAAATTAATTAGAAATATCTAATATCTAAACAAAATATACGAAAGATAAATTAATTACCTAAAATACTATTTTTTTGAAATAAATTTACACATTATAAATACAATTATAAATTAAAATTAATAAGTTTACTCACATTGAATATAACTACAAATAAAATAACAAAACTCCAAATGTAAACTAAAATAAATTTATTCTAAAAATATTATTCATAGAAATAAGTACTCACACTCAATATTAATTACATATAAAATTAAATTTCTATTATTTAATATTTAATCACATACAAAATTCAAGTAATAAATTTTCAATACTATTATATAAAATAAAATTACTCATACTAAATATAATACTAAAATTTTCTAAATAAAAATTCTATTAATTATATAATATATAAATTAAATTTTCAAAAGAAAATATATAACCTACAACAATATAATTTAATATTTATTTACATAGACCATTCACATATCTAAATCGCCCAAATTAAATATAATTACAAATAAAATAATTAAAATCTGCATGTACATTAAAATAAATTTATTATCCAAAATATTATTTATTTTAACATAGTATCAAAATTATGTTTTCTTATTCTTACTCACTCATTAATTATCAAAACTACATGTACAATAAGATAAATTAATTATCTAAAATACTATTTTTTAAAATGAATTTACTCAACAAAAAAAGATATAAATAAAATCATCAAATCAAATCCTAAAGTATGATAAACTTATTAACTGAAATTTAATTTAAAGAAAAGAAATACTCGCACTGAAACCATTCAATAATAATAAAAAAATTTCTCATATTACACATAATTATAAGTAGTACTGTTTACTAAATAAAATTATTCTTACTAAATAAAATTGTAAATAAAGATTTCTCTTAATAATTATAATAATTCGTTCTTTAAAAATTTAAAATAATTTACGTAATACAACAATTTAATCCAATATACATATAAGATATATAAAATAATTAAACTCTAAATATACACTAAGATAAAATTATTCTATAAAATACTATTTTTTCAAATAAAATACTCTCACTAAATATAATTATAAATAATTTACGATTTCTAATAATGAATGACATACAACTTTATAAATTAAATTATAGTAATTTAATTTTTATTAAGAAAAACTAGAAAATTACCCATTTTGACTTGGATTATTAGAGCCTGACCACTTGGAAAATTAAAACAATTGCCTACATATAAACTAAGATAAATTTATTCTCCAAAATATTATTTAGTTTAAAGTATCAATATTTTCTTGGTCACTAATTTATATTACAATCTAATTTATTGAAATTAATTAGAAATATCTAATATCTAAACAAAATATACCAAAGATAAATTAATTACCTAAAATACTATTTTTTTGAAATAAATTTACACATTATAAATACAATTATAATTAAAATTAATAAGTTTACTCACATTGAATATAACTACAAATAAAATAACAAAACTCCAAATGTAAACTAAAATAATTTATTCTAAAAATATTATTCATAGAAATAAAAGTACTCACACTCAATATTAATTACATATAAAATTAAATTTCTATTATTTAATATTTAATCACATACAAAATTCAAGTAATAAATTTTCAATACTATTTATAAAAATAAAATTACTCATACTAAATATAATACTAAAATTTTCTAAATAAAAATTCTATTAATTTATATAATATATATTAATTTTCAAAAGAAAATATATAACCTACAACAATATAATTTAATATTTATTTACATAGACCATTCACATATCTAAATCGCCCAAATTAAATATAATTACAAATAAAATAATTAAAATCTGCATGTACATTAAAATAAATTTATTATCCAAAATATTATTTATTTTAACATAGTATCAAAATATGTTTTCTTATTCTCTTACTCACTCATTAATATATAAAACTACATGTACAATAAGATAAATTAATTTATCTACTAAAATTTAAAATGAATTATAACTCAAAAGAAAAGATATAATAAAATCATCAATCAAATCCTAAAGTATGATAAACTTATTATTACTGAAATTTAATTTAAAGAAAAGAAATACTCGCACTGAAACCATTCAAATAATAATAAAAAAATTTCTCATATTACACATAATTATAAGTAGTACTGTTTACTGAAATAAAATTATTCTTACTAAATAAAATTGTAAATAAAGATTTCTCTTAATAAATATAATAATTCGTTCTTAAAAATTTAAAATAATTTACGTAATACAACAATTTAATCCAATATACATATAAGTAATATAAAATAATTAAACTCTAAATATACACTAAGATAAAATTATTCTATAAAATACTATTTTTTTGAAATAAAATTACTCTCTCAATGTAATTATAAATAATTTACGATTTCTAATAATGAATGACATACAACTTTATAAATTAAATTTATAGTAATTTAATTTTTATTAAGAAAAACTAGAAAAATTACCCATTTTGACTTGGATTATTAGAGCCTGACCACTTGGAAAATTAAAACAATTGCCTACATTATAAACTAAGATAAATTTATTCTCCAAAATATTATTTAGTTTAAAGTATCAATATTTTCTTGGTCACTAATTTATATTTACAATCTAATTTATTGAAATTAATTAGAAATATCTAATATCTAAACAAAATATACCAAAGATAAATTAATTACCTAAAATACTATTTTTTTGAAATAAATTTACACATTATAAAACAATTATAAATTAAAATTAATAAGTTTACTCACATTGAATATAACTACAAATAAAATAACAAAACTCCAAATGTAAACTAAAATAAATTTATTCTAAAAATATTATTCATAGAAATAAAAGTACTCACACTCAATATTAATTACATATAAAATTAAATTTCTATTATTTAATATTTAATCACATACAAAATTCAAGTAATAAATTTTCAATACTATTTATAAAAATAAAATTACTCATACTAAATATAATACTAAAATTTTCTAAATAAAAATTCTATTAATTTATATAATATATAAATTAAATTTTCAAAAGAAAATATATAACCTACAACAATATAATTTAATATTTATTTACATAGACCATTCACATATCTAAATCGCCCAAATTAAATATAATTACAAATAAAATAATTAAAATCTGCATGTACATTAAAATAAATTTATTATCCAAAATATTATTTATTTTAACATAGTATCAAAATTATGTTTTCTTATTCTTACTCACTCATTAATTATCAAAACTACATGTACAATAAGATAAATTAATTATCTAAAATACTATTTTTTAAAATGAATTTACTCAACAAAAAAAGATATAAATAAAATCATCAAATCAAATCCTAAAGTATGATAAACTTATTAACTCAAATTTAATTTAAAGAAAAGAAATACTCGCACTCAAACCATTCAAAAATAATAAAAAAATTTCTCATATTACACATAATTATAAGTAGTACTGTTTACTGAAATAAAATTATTCTTACTAAATAAAATTGTAAATAAAGATTTCTCTTAATAAATATAATAATTCGTTCTTTAAAAATTTAAAATAATTTATGTAATACAACAATTTAATCCAATATACATATAAGTATATATAAAATAATTAAACTCTAAATATACACTAAGATAAAATATTCTATAAAATACTATTTTTTGAAATAAAATTACTCTCACTCAATGTAATTATAAATAATTTACGATTTCTAATAATGAATGACATACAACTTTATAAATTAATTTATAGTAATTTAATTTTTATTAAGAAAAACTAGAAAAATTACCCATTTTGACTTAGATTATTAGAGCCTGACCACTTGGAAAATTAAAAAACAATTGCCTACATATAAACTAAGATAAATTTATTCTCCAAAATATTATTTAGTTTAAAGTATCAATATTTTCTTGGTCACTAATTTATATTTACAATCTAATTTATTGAAATTAATTAGAAATATCTAATATCTAAACAAAATATACCAAAGATAAATTAATTACCTAAAATACTATTTTTTTGAAATAAATTTACATATTATAAATACAATTATAAATTAAAATTAATAAGTTTACTCACATTGAATATAACTACAAATAAAATAACAAAACTCCAAATATAAACTAAAATAAATTTATTCTAAAAATATTATTCATAGAAATAAAAGTACTCACACTCAATATTAATTACATATAAAATAAATTTCTATTATTTAATATTTAATCACATACAAAATTCAAGTAATAAATTTTCAATACTATTTATACAAATAAAATTACTCATACTAAATATAATACTAAAATTTTCTAAATAAAAATTATATTAATTTATATAATATATAAATTAAATTTTCAAAAGAAAATATATAACCTACAACAATATAATTTAATATTTATTTACATAGACCATTCACATATCTAAATCGCCCAAATTAAATATAATTACAAATAAAATAATTAAAATCTGCATGTACATTAAAATAAATTTATTATCCAAAATATTATTTATTTTAACATAGTATCAAAATTATGTTTTCTTATTCTTACTCACTCATTAATTATCAAAACTACATGTACAATAAGATAAATTAATTATCTAAAATACTATTTTTTAAAATGAATTTACTCAACAAAAAAAGATATAATAAAATCATCAAATCAAATCCTAAAGTATGATAAACTTATTAACTCAAATTTAATTTAAAGAAAAGAAATACTCGCACTCAAACCATTCAAATAATAATAATAAAATTTCTCATATTACACATAATTATAAGTAGTATTCTTTACTGAAATAAAATTATTCTTACTAAATAAAATTGTAAATAAAGATTTCTCTTAATAAATAAAATAATTCGTTCTTTAAAAATTTAAATAATTTACGTAATACAACAATTTAATCCAATATACATATAAGTATATATAAAATAATTAAACTCTAAATATACACTAAGATAAAATTATTCTATAAAATACTATTTTTTGAAATAAAATTACTCTCACTAAATGTAATTATAAATAATTTACGATTTCTAATAATGAATGACATACAACTTTATAAATTAAATTTATAGTAATTTAATTTTTATTAAGAAAAACTAGAAAAATTACCCATTTTGACTTAGATTATTAGAGCTGACCACTTGGAAAATTAAAACTTGCCTACATATAAACTAAGATAAATTTATTCTCCAAAATATTATTTAGTTTAAAGTATCAATATTTTCTTGGTCACTAATTTATATTTACATCTAATTTATTGAAATTAATTAGAAATATCTAATATCTAAACAAAATATACCAAAGATAAATTAATTACCTAAAATACTATTTTTTTGAAATAATTTACATATTATAAATACAATTATAAATTAAAATTAATAAGTTTACTCACATTGAATATAACTACAAATAAAATAACAAAACTCCAAATATAAACTAAAATAAATTTATTCTAAAAATATTATTCATAGAATAAAAGTACTCACACTCAATATTAATTACATATAAAATTAAATTTCTATTATTTAATATTTAATCACATACAAAATTCAAGTAATAAATTTTCAATACTATTTATACAAATAAAATTACTCATACTAAATATAATACTAAAATTTTCTAAATAAAATTATATTAATTTATATAATATATAAATTAAATTTTCAAAAGAAAATATATAACCTACAACAATATATATTTAATATTTATTTACATAGACCATTCACATATCTAAATCGCCCAAATTAAATATAATTACAAATAAAATAATTAAAATCTGCATGTACATTAAAATAAATTTATTATCCAAAATATTATTTATTTTAACATAGTATCAAAATTATGTTTTCTTATTCTTACTCACTCATTAATTATCAAAACTACATGTACAATAAGAAAAATTAATTATCTAAAATACTATTTTTTAAAATGAATTTACTCAACAAAAAAAGATATAAATAAAATCATCAAATCAAATCCTAAAGTATGATAAACTTATTAACTCAATTTAATTTAAAGAAAAGAAATACTCGCACTCAAACCATTCAAATAATAATAATAAAATTTCTCATATTACACATAATTATAAGTAGTATTCTTTACTGAAATAAAATTATTCTTACTAAATAAAATTGTAAATAAAGATTTCTCTTAATAAATAAAATAATTCGTTCTTTAAAAATTTAAAATAATTTACGTAATACAACAATTTAATCCAATATACATATAAGTATATATAAAATAATTAAACTCTAAATATAACTAAGATAAAATTATTCTATAAAATACTATTTTTTGAAATAAAATTACTCTCACTAAATGTAATTATAAATAATTTACGATTTCTAATAATGAATGACATACAACTTTATAAATTAAATTTATAGTAATTTAATTTTTATTAAGAAAAACTAGAAAAATTACCCATTTTGACTTAGATTATTAGAGCCTCACCACTTGGAAAATTAAAACTATTGCCTACATATAAACTAAGATAAATTTATTCTCCAAAATATTATTTAGTTTAAAGTATCAAATATTTCTTGGTCACTAATTTATATTTTGAATCTAATTTATTGAAATTAATTAGAAATATCTAATATCTAAACAAAATATACAAAGATAAATTAATTACCTAAAATACTATTTTTTGAAATAAATTTACACATTATAAATACAATTATAAATTAAAATTAATAAATTACTCACATTGAATATAACTACAAATAAAATCACAAAACTCCAAATGTAAACTAAAATAAATTTATTCTAAAAACGTTATTCATAGAAATAAAAGTACTCACACTCAATATTAATTACCATAAAATTAAATTTCTATTATTTAATATTTAATCACATACAAAATTCAATAAAAATTTTCAATAATATTTATTAAAATAAAATTACTCATACTAAATATAATACTAAAATTTTCTAAAAAAAATTCTATTAATTTATATAATATATAAATTAAATTTTCAAAAGAAAATATATAAGGTACAATAATATAATTTAATATTATTTACATAGACCATTCACATATCTAAATCACCCAAATTAAATATAATTACAAATAAAAATTAAAATCTGCATGTACATTAAAATAAATTTATTATCCAAAATATTATTTATTTTAACAAAGTATCAAAATTATGTTTTCTTATACTTACTCACTCATTAATTATCAAAACTACATGTACAATAAGATAAATTAATTATCTAAAATACTATTTTTTAAAATGAATTTACTCAATGAAAAAAGACATAAATAAAATCATCAAATCAAATCCTAAAGTATGATAAACTTATTACTAAAATTTAATTTAAAGAAAGGAAATACTCGCACTCAAACCATTCAAATAATAATAATAAAATTTCTCATATTACACATAATTATAAGTAGTACTGTTTATTGAAATAAAATTATTCTTACTAAATAAAATTTAAATAAAGATTTCAAGAATCAAAAAAATAATTTTTGAGAAGTTACAAATCTAAAAAATTGCTATTTAATCTCAATACAAAAAAATAATGTGTATTGAATATTCTAAAAATAAATATATGCTAATTCCACATTATGTAATGAATATTTTAAAAGGAAATATATTTTCATACCTTTGATAGTATTGGTTGTAATACATTAACTTTAGAATATTGATCTATAATAAATAAATATTTTAAATTCAAAAGTATAATTACTAAGATTTTTAGCGCACTAGATATACTTTTTAATATCATAATAAGTTGAAACATAACTTATAATTTTGAGAGGATTAGTAATAGGAATACTTTGTCTTCTTTTTGTCTTCATATTTACTATTATAGTTTGAGGCAAATTAATAAATTTAACAGATTTATTAATTTAAATTTTTTCTTTATTTTACTAAATTTAACGTAATAGTATATACTGAATTTTACAAGCACAATAACTAAGAAATAAAATATTTAAAATAAATAGTTTTTATTTAGAATAACTAAAGTATATATTTTAATCTTAATACAAAAAATTAACATTTTTCACTATTTTTTGACATTTAATTTAAAAGTATAGATGGAATTCTACCAGCACAAAATTAATAAATTAATAAAATTACAAATTAAATCTATACTAAATCTATTTTAGTTCCTTTGATGGTATTAAATAGTTTTTATTTAGAATAACTAAACAATATACAAATATTCTAAAATTCTAAAATTCAATAAAAATGCAATTCTCTCTATCCTTTTGTTATTGTAATTTTAAAGGCAAATTAATAGATTTAAATAATTTATTTATTGATATAATTTTTATTATTTAATTAAACATAATTTAATTAATAGATTTAATTAAATTTGTATAGATTTAGTATAGATTTAATTTGTAATTTTATTAATTTATTCATTTTGTGTTGGTAGAATTCCATCTATACTTTTAAATTAAATATCAAACAATAGAGAAAAATGTTTAATTTTGTTATTAAGATTAAAATATATACTTTAGTTATTCTAAATAAAAACTATTTAATACTATCTAAGGAATTGAATGTGCTAGTAATATTTTGTAAACGCTTTTAAATTAAATGTCATAAAATAAACAAAACCTTTAATTCCACTTTTAAAATTAAATTAGACACCTTAGTTGTTCTGAATAAAAATCGTTTATTACTATCTAAGTAATTAAAATATGATCAGTGTTAAAATATTGTGTACATATTATTTATTTTTTTAGATTGTTATATTTCTGATTATTGTGGTAGTAAAATTCGGTATATACTATTACATTAAATTTCATAAGAAAATTAAAATACTATCTGAGGAATTTAAAATATATTTTCGTTTAAAGTATTTATTACATATTATTTATTAAAATTTTAAATTTTATTACAATTTATTTGATCTTAAATTTTTTAAATATTTAAATTTCTTAGTTATTGTGCTAGTAAAATTCAGTATATACTATTACGTTAAATTTAGTAAAATAAAAAAATATTTCAATTAATAAATCTGTTAAATTTATTAATTTGCCTCAACTATAATAGTAAATATGAAGACAAAAATAAGACAAAGTATTTCTGTTACTAATCCTCTCAAATTATGAGTTATGTTTCAACTTTGTATTGATATTAAAAAGTTACCTTAGTGCGCTAAAAGTCTTTAGTAATTATACTTTCGAATTTAAAATATTTATTTATTATAGATCAATATTCTAAAGTTAATTGTATATTTCAACCAAATACTATCGAAGGGTATGAAAATATATTCCTTTTAAAATATTCATTACATCATGTGGAACTAAAATATATTTATTTTTAGAATATTCAATACAGTATTTATTATTGTATTGAGTTTAAATAGTAATTTTTTTTAGATTTGTAACTTCCCAAAAAAAATTTTTTTTTTGAGTTCTTGTGCTAGTAGTATTTTGTAAATGCTTTTAAATTAAATGTCATAAAATAAACAAAACCATTAATTCCACTTTTAAAATTAAATTAGACACCTTAGTTGTTCTGAATAAAAACCGTTTATTACTATCTAATGAATTAAAATATGATCAGTGTTAAAATATTGTGCACATATTATTTATTTTTTAATTTTTATCATATTTTTATTTATTTTAGAATTTTTAAGTATTTTTTATTTTTGAGTTATTCTCCTAGTACAATTTAGTATATACTTTTAAATCATGTGTAATAAAATAATAAAAATTATTCCAATAATTAAATTATTTAAATCTATTAATTTGCCTTTAAAATTACAATAACAAAAGGATAGAGAATTGCATTTTTATTAGATTTTAGAATTTTAGAATATTTTGTATATTGTTTAGTTATTCTAAATAAAAACTATTTAATACCATCAAAGGAACTAAAATATCTATACTTTAAAAATATTTGTGACATATTATTTATCTCTTTTTTTAATTGATTTCATATTTTTAGGTTTTAAAATTTTTTAAATATTTGTATTTGGAGTATTGTGCTATTAAATTTTAGTATATACCTTTAAATTGAATATCGTACAATAAACAAAACCTTTAATTACCCTTTCAAACATTAACATTATTTATTCAAAATAGAAACTATTTAACACTATCATTTAAATTAAGTTTACTTATGAAACGTCGAACACAAATTGTTTATTTATTTCAAATTTTTTAATATTTCTAATTTTGAGTTATAGTGTACTTGTAAGATTTAGTATGTACTTTTAAACTAAATTCAATAAAATATAGAAAAAAATTTATACGTTGCACTTTTAAAATTAAAACATTTTAAAATACTTTTAGTTTTTAATAGATTTAATTTGTAATTTTATTAATTTATTCATTTTGTGTTGGTAGAATTCCATCTATACTTTTAAATTAAATGTCAAAAAATAGAGAAAAATGTTAATTTTGCTATTAAGATTAAAATATATACTTTAGTTATTCTAAATAAAAACTATTTAATACTATCTAAGGAATTGAATTATATTTTATTTATTTTTGTTTTAAATTTTATTACAATTTATTAGATTTCAATTTTTTTAGATATTTATATTTCTGATTATTGTGCTACTAAAATTCAGTATATACTATTATATTAAATTTTATAAGAAAATTAAAATACTATCTAAGGAATTAAAATGCATTTTCGTTTAAGTATTTATTACATATTATTTATTTGAAAATTTTAAATTTTATTACAATTTATTAGATTTTAAAATTAAATATTTATATTTCTTAGTTATTGTGCTAGTAAAATTCAGTATATACTATTACGTTAAATTTAGTAAAATAAAGAAAAATATTTAAATTAATAAATCTGTTAAATTTATTAATTTGCCTCAAACTATAATAGTAAATATGAAGACAAAAAGAAGACAAAGTATTCCTGTTACTAATCCTCTCAAATTATGAGTTATGTTTCAACTTTGTATTGATATTAAAAAGTTACCTTTGTCGCTAAAAATCTTTAGTAATTATACTTTGAATTTAAAATATTTATTTATTATAGATCAATATTCTAAAGTTAATTGTACATTTCAACGAAATACTATCGAACGGTATGAAAATATATTTCCTTTTAAAATATTCATTACATAATGTGGAATCAAAATATATTTATTTTTAGAATATTCAATACACATTATTTATTTTTGTATTGAGTTTAAATAGCAATTTTTTAAGATTTGTAACTTCTCAAAAATTTAGTTTTTTGAGTTCTTGTGCTAGTAATATTTTGTAAATACTTTTAAATTAAATATCATAAAATAAAGAAAACCTTTAATTCCACTTTTAAAATTAAATTAGACACCTTAGTTGTTCTGAATAAAAACCGTTTATTACTATCTAGGGAATTAAAATATGATCAGTGTTAAAATATTGTGTACATATTATTTATTTTTTGATTTTGATCGTATTTTTATTTATTTTAGAATTTTGAAGTATTTTTTATTTTTGAGTTGTTCTCCTAGTATAATTTAGTATATACTTTTAAATCAGGTTTAATGAAATAATAAAAATTATATCAATAATTAAATTATTTAAATCTATTAATTTGCCTTTAAAATTACAATAACAAAAGGATAGAGAGAATTGCATTTTTATTAGATTTTAGAATTTTAGAATATTTGTATATTGTTTAGTTATTCTAAATAAAAACTATTTAATACTATCAAAGGAACTAAAATATATATACTTTAAAAATATTTGTGACATATTATTTATTTCTCTTTTTAATTGATTTCATTTTTTTAGGTTTTAAAATTTTTAAATATTTATATTTGGAGTACTGTGCTATTAAAATTTAGTATACACTTTTAAATTGAATATCGTAGAATAAACAAAACCTTTAATTACACTTTCAAACATTAACGTTATTTATTCAAAATGAAAACTATTTAATACTATCATTTGAAATAAGTTTACTTTTGAAACGTCGAACACAAATTGTTTATTTATTTTAAATTTTTAATATTTCTAATTTTGAGTTATTGTGCTTGTAAGATTTAGTATGTACTTTAAAACTAAATTCAATCAAATATAGAAAAACCTTTAAAAGTTGCACTTTTAAAAATTAAAACATTTTAAAATACTTTTAGTTTTTAATAGATTTAATTTGTAATTTTATTAATTTATTCATTTTGTGTTGGTAGAATTCCATCTATTACTATTAAAATATATACTTTATTTATTTCTAAATAAAAACTATTTTATACTATCTAAGGAATTGAATTATATTTTATTTATTTTTGTTTTAAATTTTTATTACAATTTATTAGATTTCAATTTTTTAGATATTTATATTTCTGATTATTGTGCTACTAAAATTCAGTATATACTATTATATTAAATTTTATAAGAAAATTAAAATACTATCTAAGGAATTAAAATGCATTTTGTTTAAAGTATTTATTACATATTATTTATTTGAAAATTTTAAATTTTATTACAATTTATTAGATTTTAAATTTTTTAAATATTTATATTTCTTAGTTATTGTGCTAGTAAAATTCAGTATATACTATTACGTTAAATTTAGTAAAATAAAGAAAAATATTTAAATTAATAAATCTGTTAAATTTATTAATTTGCCTCAAACTATAATAGTAAATATGAAGACAAAAGGAAGACAAAGTATTCCTGTTACTAATCCTCTCAAATTATGAGTTATGTTTCAACTTTGTATTGATATTAAAAAGTTACCTTAGTCGCTAAAAATATTTAGTGATTATACTTTCAATTTAAATATTTATTTATTATAGATCAATATTCTAAAGTTAATTGTACATTTCAACGAAATACTATCGAACGGTATGA
>JAGSPU010000700.1:0-22751 GCA_019321725.1 Paulownia fortunei
ATAAATATTTAATCTTTAGCGACGAAAATTGAGATTTCTTCGCTAAACTTCATGACGAATACACAGATTTCGTCGCTAAATTAATAAGATTTTTTAAAAAAATATTAAAAAAAATTAGCAACGAATTCTGAAAATTCATCGTTAATATTATTTTTTTTAAAATATTTTATTCATTTTGATCTTTTTACCCTATTTTAAATAACAAAATCAAATTATATCTTGTTTTAAACAGCAAATCCATAATCTATTTATCACAATCATTCACAAATATTTAACAAACCCCACAACATATCCAACAACCATTCATAAGATATTTATCATTCCAACAATCTAAATATTATTAACTAAAAGACATTTCATTAAAAAACTCATCGTATATTAAAAAAAAACATCATATACACAAATTATACAAATAAATTATTAAACAAATCACTATAAAAGTCAACATTAAAAGTAAAATATCTCTATATACAAATTAGACAGAAGTTTAATACACCTAAATGAGAATCAAAATGAGAATCTTCAGGTGCTTTTCCAGCTATGATTGCAGAATAACAAACCAAAGATGTAATTAGAAATAAATCAACACTATATATTAAATATAATTGTATATACAAAACAATATCAACGACTAATATGAATAACATTGACATAACAATTAATCTATTAAAAAAAGGTATGAAACATTTATACAAAACCAAGTCTGAGGCGGTGGAGGCCGAGGTGGATCTGAGGAGAATAGCTGCTGCTGGCTTAACGATTGTATCGCTTGCGATGCACCGAGAGATACCTTATCAAGAAACTGCAGAATCATGGCTTGTTGTGACTCCATGAGATGCAATCTGTCTTTATAAAACGTATACCAAGTACCTAATCACACACTCTATCTGCAATCTGTACATCGTCTAAGGCGTGAGCATCATCCCCAATATTTGTGTGAGCCTGTGACTCTTGGTACTCCTCTCAAAATCACACCATCTCATCCTAAAATTAATAAATATATCAATATTTTTAGTTTCAAATAAATTGAAAAGAAACAATTGAATGAATTAATAACTTATATATGCGCTCTGAGCTCTATCTCCTACCTATTCCTTCGTAGTGTTGTAGTGAGTTTCATTAAAAATGGTAATCCAATTTTCTCTACTAGTTCCATCAGTTTAGAAACAACATATGTCATATGTTATTTAACGAATAAAGTAATTATTTAAATAAAACTTAAGATTTTATATACTTACACTATCATAAATGTACTGCACAAAGGACTTTGAACCTCCGCGATGATTATAAGACAACTTTGCTCGATTTGCGGAGTTTATTGTTGATCATTTCTGCAAAAAAATATTAAAGAAGTAAATATCATAAGATTAAATTAATAAATATAAGATTTCATTAAATAAATTAGCTAAAACTTATTATTAAATTTACCTTAAACTTCTCTGACTCAAATAATGTACACATATACTCCCAATCCACTTGAGTCTCACAGAAATCATGAGGCATATGTTTCAGTCGCTCCTCCCAAGGTAGGTCTGTGAGACTTTTGTAGTATTTGTGCATCTTCTAGCGATTGTCCTTGTATCAAACACTCATTAGCCTGTCGGTCTCTTTCTTAACTGACTCTGGTCCCGTGCTAAAGTTTACAGTAAACATAGCTTACAAAAAAATATAATATATCAAAGAAAAAGTAAACTGACAAATAAAATAGTTAATTATACCAACCGACAACTGATCAAATATGGGCCTCTTCTACTCTTCTGTAATGTGCCTCCAATCAATAACTTGTAACAGTGAAAACTTCTTAACTGTTACATCGAGCTTTGTCATAAATAAGGATCAAATGCTGCCTTATAGGATGACCATTAGATTTACGAAATGTGATTGGTATCCTCCTTATCTCCTCTATATAATGCCTGAGATTGTCACCATGTGCAGCTCTCGTATCTCGATGTTGCCTCTGCGTAGAAGCTACAACAGTAAAAATGTGTTAGATTACTGTTCAACATAATTATTAAATAATGATAATATAAAACAAGTTAAAAAATAAAACAAACCATCGGATGTACCCTCCTCCATTGGAATGTCAGTAGTAGCTCGATCAATAACTGGTTGCTCCTCAATCCTTTTAGGAGGCATACCTATAAAAAACAAACATGTGGTTAAACAGATAATATAAAAAAGATTATTTATGAACTTTACTAACAAAATAGGAATAATATTAATCTATTTAAAAATCTTATTGCAAGCAGAACTCGATGGAGTGACTGCAGTAGAGGGTGCAAACAACTGCTAGTAAACACAATCAAAAGATATAGATATCAAGATTAAAATAATAATTATTACATTCAAAATTAACAATAATAAAGAAAAGAAATAAAGTCAGAGATAAAACAAATGATAAAATAATTCCAAGAAAGAAAACCAAACATGCCTATTGAATTTTTGTTATTTTCTTATGAGAAGTTTATAATGTCTACGGGAAAGTTAATGTCTTACGATTCATAATGTGAAGATCATCAAGTCATCTAAGTTCGCAATGTCTTAGTGTGAAGATCTTAAATTTTTCTTAATTTCTTAACATTAGAAATTGAATGAATAAATAGAAAATATGAATAATATAGCATAAATACTTAATAAAATAAAGTAAAATAAAAGCTGATAGTTCATACAATTAGTTACTATCATCATCAGACAACAATATTTGCTCTTCTCCCTCACTTTCTAATTCAGTGTCTTCATCTTCATCATTAATGAAATTATGCATATTCTCATATAAACTTGTTTGTGTATCTAACAATTCTATATGCTGAGGTTGAATGTCTAGTCTATAGAGATCTGAAATTTATAGATATTCACGAACACTTAAGCTTATCTCATCTAATGAAATCTCTTGATTAGGCTCATTGTTGGATGAACTTTTAAATTCATGTTCCTTACTATTTTTGTCTTCCTTTTTGGTTACTTTATATATTTCTCGATGTTGCACCTTGTGCACAACTTTTCATCTTTCTCCATACTTTATATTATCAAAGTAATAAATTTTTCTTACCTGAGTTGCCAAAATGAATGGATTATCCTCGTACCATGTCTTAGACATGTCAATACATGTTAGATCGAACTCTTGCACGACTGATTTTTTTTGGGGTTACACTGGAACCAATCACACCAGAATAAATATACCTTATATCCAAATATGTAAAAAATTAAAACAATATCCTTCAAAACTCTAAAAAAATCTAAGTTATTGTCGTCGTTGGATAATGGTACACTAACCCCACTATTTTGAGTAGTCCGATGAGTATCACGAGAAAGTGTATGGTATTGATCACCATTAACAATACAAGTATCATATAATCAAACTTCAATATCAAGTCCCAACACTATAAAGTATAGTTCATCTATGGCCTCCAGATTTTTTTGATTTCTTAGCATAATCATTTTGTCTCTAAACCATTGTGGAAATTGCTCCTCATGATATTGTAGAATGCAGTTTGAAAGATTTATTGACAAAAGAATTTGAAAATGTTCATTGCACATAAATATATATAATTATTTCGAACTCAATCAAAATTACGAAAAAAATAGAATAGTTTGAAATCTTACTTTCTATATCAATCGACTTTCTTACAATTTTTGAGAACATACCAATGTGCTTTCTTACGTAAAGCAAGAGGCAATTTATGATTTTGTTGGCTGCCCATCACTCTTACTTGTTGATTGAAAACACTTAAAGTGAATAAAATGGGTAGACTAACATCTTTGTTACATTCCGGTCTAGTAAATCTTTTTTCAATTTAGCTCATATACAAAGATGAGAAAGTCAATACTTCATTCACAACATATCCCTCTGCAATAGATCCCTCTAGTCTTGCCATATTGTGAACATACTTCTTAAGTATTTCCAAATACCTTTTAAATAGGTACATCCATCCTAATGAAACAGGTCCAACTAATATAACCTCGCAGGGTAAATGAACTACTAAGTGAACCATAATGTCAAAAAATACCAGAGAAAATATTCATTCCATCTTGCACAAAATGAATACTATGTACTCCTTCATTTTTCTCAAGTCTTCAACATGTAAAGTTCTTGAAGTGAGTTTTTTGAAGAAGTCACATAGCTCAATAATTGTGCCACACATATCATTTGGCAAAAACTTCCTTATGGCGATTGGAATAAATCTTTGCAAAAGGACATGACAGTCATGTATCTTTAGGCCATATAATTTTTTATTATTCACATTCACATTCCTTGAGATATTTACGTCATAACCATCGGGAAACTTCACAAATTTTAAAAACAGATAAAATTCACGCCTTTCTTTCAAAGTGAATGTGTAACTTGCATGTGGCTTATTGACTCTGTCCCCAATTTTCTTTAGGTGCAATTCACTCCTTATACCCATATCTTGCATGTCTAACCGAGCTTTGATTGTTTCATTCGACTTCCCATCTATACTCAATAATGTGCCAACCAGAGCATCACAAATGTTATTTTCAATATGCATAACATCCAAATTATGCCTCCACTTCAAGTGTGACCAATACTCTAACTCAAAGAAAATTAACTTTTTAACCCAACTCGTATCACCAATCGATCATCTTTTTTTGCTGATTACCACAAGATCTTTACCAAATATCACTTCAGGCAGCGCACTTAACTGAGTTAAAATCTGACTACCACTAAAGGTTTGTGGTGGACCTTCACTTTCAGACTTTCCGTTGAAACTCTTATTTTTATGCCATGAGTACTTATTATGTAAGAACCGACGATGATCTGTGTAATATATTTTATTGCGCAATCTTTGACTCACAGTATCTTCAAGACATACAGGACATTCATTATAACCCTTAGTACTCTACCCAAACACTGTCCCATATGCTGGGAAGTTATGAATTATCCACATAACATGTAATCGAAATATTCATTCAGCAGTTGCATCATATGCTTCTATCCCCTCACTCCATAACTCATTCAATTCATTGATTAAAGGACACAAATACATATCTATCTCTTTTTCAGTTGCCTTAGGCCTAGGAATTAAAAGAGACATAATCATGTACGACAGTTTCATCATTTTCCATGGGGGCAAATTGTATAACACAAGTAAAACTGGCCACATACTGTAAGCATTTGACATGTTTCCAAATGGATTAAAACTATTAGTTGCCAAGCCCAAACGAACATTTCTAGGATCATCTGTAAATATTTCATGAAATTTTTCAAACTCTTTCCACGCTTCAGCATCAGATGGGTGTCTTAGTACCCCATCTGTTTCAACCATTTCTTCCTTATGCCATCTAATATCCCTTGCTATATGTTTCGACAAAAACAACCGCTTTAGTTTTGGCTTCAAAGAAAAATATCGAAGGACTTTTTGAGGGATTTTTTTCTTATTCGCCTCATCATACTTAAATCGGGGCTCCTTACACATCGGACATGTATCCTCCCAAAATAAGATATAATCCTTTTTACAAGCATGTATAGATTCATATCCGAACCCTAACTCTCTTAACATTTTCTTAGCTTCGTAATGAGAGCTTGGAATTGTGTTCGGTTTTGGAAATGCTTCTCGCAACAATTAAAGCAACATATTAAATGAATTATTATTCCAACCATTCAATACCTTCACATGCATTAATTTCACTAAAAAACTAAATGCAGAAAAATTGGTACAACCAGAATGTAATTCTCGATGTGCTTCTTCAAACATTAATATATAACTTTATTCCAACTCCTCTGCAGATGGGTTCTCATTATTATCCTCTCGTCAAACCCCACTACTACCAATAACTTCAGCATCTCTTAAGTCATTTAACATATCAAAAAAAGTATCATCTTCTTCGTCCACACTTACATGCTCAACTTCATTTACGGGATTCGTATTAACACTTGGTGTAGTAACTTCTCCATGAAAAGTCTACACTTTGTATAACTTAGAAATCCCCCATCTATAAAGGTGTCCTCGAACGTAATCCAAATTAAATTGATATAAGTTTCCACACCTTCAATAAGGACAACAAATCTTCGATATAATTCTTTGCTACGTCCAAAAAATAATTTAAACCATTTATGTATTATGGAGCCACTCGATTCTGATTCATTATCTAATTTTGATCCATAATTACACGACCTATTGATGATAGTAATTAGATAATTATTTTTAAAGTATTCATGTTCATTAATGGCATGTATTAAAACTTAACACAATGCACTTGCGGTTTACATAATTTCACGAACAGTACGCACTTGTTGATTCTCATTTTCATTTGGGACACTTTCATTTTCAGTCATGATGGAAGTGTATGAAGATGATTCAAACAAATTTTCAAACAAAATTTCAGAATTATTTCTCACTAAACGCCGAGAATTATGACTGCGATACCATATAACCATATATCTATAAAGAAAATAAACAAACTATATTTACAAAAAAAAATATTAACAAACCTGAATACTTACCTTGCCTTCCTCAACAACGGCGCCAAAAACTTGTTACAATTTTAAGGTTGCAAGTCCAAGTGCAGGTTGTATTAAGTAATAAATTTATCGTGAGTCCAAGGTCGATCCACAGGGAAGTTGCTTAAAAAATTCAGGATTATAATTCTAAAAGAAATGGGATTTGTAGATTCAAAATATATAAAAAAAATTAATGTTTGTTGTAACTAAAGAAAAACCAAAGTAATAAAAGTATTGAAGATTAGGGATCCACTCTTGAGTTTTGGATAGAGAAACGATTATTTATTCTTTTTACCTCTCTAATTACCACCATTGAAATTCATACATAATAAAGGTTCCAATGGGAAGATATTATCAAATTGCTCATGCAATAAGGTAATCATGATATTGTCTTACTATTTACAAATTATCTTTTAACGCCAACACTTATTTATGAGATCAAGCATTTATACATACTTTTGTCACACAACAAATTAAGGTTTCACATTAGCAGTCAGTGGGGTAGAACCGTACAATAAGGTAAATGAACCCAAGTATTTGTTGTGCCATTGGAGACATATAAATCAAGAATCACCACAAAACAAGTAGGGTTTAGATCAAAATTCAAAATAATAATACAACATATTTAAATATTTTTTACCCTTATAACCATTCATCTTCCTCTATCAATAGGTTCACTCTTTTTTTTCCAGTAAAATAAAATTAAGAAATACATAATAAAAGTAAGAAAGACTAAAAATAGAAGATAAACTAGAGAATGGATTTCTATTACTACTAGAAAACTTAGCCTAAAGAAACCCGCTACCCCATTCTCTTACAAGCTTAATACATGGCTAAATAAATAATGAAGGAGTTAATCAAGTGGTATGCTAGTTGCCAAGAGTTGGTAAGTTGTTACACCAAGTCCTCAAATTCTCACCTACCCAATTAAATTATATTTTGAGGTCAGATACAACCAGATTTTAATGATGAATAAAGAACAAAAGTTGTCGATATTTTGGTGCTAATATATTTTCATATATTATTTGTCAAATTTGACTGTCGGATGAGGAAGATATGGTCAAATTACCGAATCATGTCCAAGAACCGTCCTTTAATAACAACATCACATTACAACATATATTTTTACCATTTTGACACATTTTCTCACCATCTTATCTTCAACAAATTTGTTTATTTACCTCTTGTGTATAATATATCCAAATTTCAGTTCAAAATCAATTTGGGCTTAAGAGATATGACTCAATTGGTCAAATAAGTCAATATTGAGCTGAACTTTGATCCGAATTTTTGGTAATCTATTTTGTGCAACCACTTAGATGAATTTTTTGTTATAATCAAGACTGAATTGTATTGAAATTCTAATAAAAAGGTTGTAATCCTATCTATTGGCTTTAAAATGAAGTAAGATTCAGGTTCATAGGACTTTTGATCATGGAGTTATGTCCAAAATATAAAAACTGTACAAGTCTAGAAACATGCTTCTTTTGATCTTTTTATATTTATTGATTCTCTAACACAAAATATTAATTAAAATAATAATATTAACAAGAATAAAGTAAGAAAAGTATAAAAGATTTGATACAAAAATATATCAAAATATGTACTTATCAATATATGATAAACGAAATTAGATTTTATTTATTTTCATCGTATCCGAATACCAATTGGATGATCAAGTCATGCAACGAATATGAATCTATTTATGTTTCAACATTTCTAGTTTTGTTTCTACTTGAATTGGATTCTTAATCGGTGACAAAATGATCCTGTATGCGAATACCAATTGGATGATCAAGTCATGCAACCAACATGAATCTATTAATGTTCAACATTTGTAGTTTTTTTCCGACTTAAATTAGATTCTTAATCGATTATAAAATAATCCTCTATAAAACATGCTACACTCATTATATTGAATTCGATTGAATCCTAATATAGATTGGATTCTGAGTAGATTCATGTTCAAATTGGACCCATTTTTCAGCCTTCGAATAAACAATCTTACCTGTTCTTGTATTGAATTGAAAAATCCAAATCCAAATCCCACAAGTCGGCCCAATAGATTCAAGAGGTCTAATCCCGGAAGCTTCTGGACTTGGTCTAAGTTTTCAACCAAAAAGGCTGTTATGCACTGACATGACCTAAGCCCATACGTAAGCCCACAAGCTAACATTTCCTATAAAATCTTTGCCCCCAAAAATCCTAGGGCTCATCGTCTGTCTTCAAGAGGCGGATCAACAACAGAGACCTCGCCATGGGGAGAAGTAAGCTTCTTCCAACCAATACATAATTTGTTATTTGCGCATATATATGCAAGTATGTTTATACGTACGTGTTTACAGATGGATACGTATGTCAATTTTATTGATCAGATGATTTTATTTCATTAGGAATTACGAGGTTTGGAGAGAGTAGTTTTATTGTGATTAGTGTTCTTTAAGTTTTTTTTTTCTTTTTTTTTTCTGTTGGATACATGATTATGCTATGTGGGGATTGTTTTCTGGTATTGGAAACCTGGTGAAAATTATTAGTTTTTAGTGAGTTTTCTATGGAATCTAGGCTTTTGTCTTTGAGGTATAAGTCGTGTTAAATCGCACGAATGAAATGGGATTTGGGTTTTGTAGTTTTACGATGATTCATTTCTAAATCATCTAAATAAGGGTAAGTGTTTGGGCATTTTGTTAAGCATTTAGGAGTTGCGAAGATTTTATGCTGGTCTGCTGGAAAAAGATTTATACTTTTGTTCACCAACCAAGAAGTGTGTGCTTCTTTATGTTCGGTTTAATTCTTTCATGGATTTAAATTATAGATAATATGTAATCAGAATATCTATGGGTGGTCATTTGTAGGTACCTGAATTTATTTGCTTCACTTTTGAGTGTTGAGAAGTTTTCAGCTGGTTTATCAGAGAAGAGTTTGTTTTAATTTACCAACTAAGCATATGTGTCTGGTTGTTTAGTTTTATGCTTTCATGGGCTTCTAGTTTAATGATTGAGTTCGAGAACCTCATTTTAAGTATATGATGATTGACTTCATATAAATATGTGACTGCCAGGGTATGGTGCTATTTTAATGAGTTTTCTCTTTATAATTTACCTGACTTGTATTCCTGATCTTGTTAAAAACTTAAGTTTTATGTTAAAATGGAGATGTGGCTATGTATTGAAGCAACTGAAAGGAACAAAACATGCAATTAGATTTTATTTATTTGCAGTACTAATCTGTATTTCCATGTGTATGATTTTAATGGAGTTGTTTGTAAGATAGAATATTTGTGGACATTGATAACTGCATATGTATTTTGAGGATGTTTAATAAAAAATGGAGTTGGCATAACTTTGAGGGCTGGCTCTTGTTTATAGGACCTGCAAGGTGTTACCGTCAAATCAAGAATAAGCCATATCCAAAATCACGGTATTGCCGTGGTGTGCCAGATCCAAGATCAGAATCTATGATGTGGGAATGAAAAGGAAGGGCGTGGATGAATTCCCGTTCTGTGTGCACTTGGTCAGTTGGGAGAAGGAGAATGTATCCAGCGAGGCACTTGAAGCTGCTCGTATTGCATGCAACAAGTACATGACCAAGTTTGCTGGAAAAGATGCTTTCCACTTGAGGGTCAGGGTCCATCCCTTCCATGTGTTGCGTATTAACAAGATGTTGTCATGTGCTGGGGCCGATAGGCTCCAAACTGGCATGAGGGGTGCTTTTGGCAAGCCTCAGGGTACTTGTGCTCGTGTGGCTATCGGCCAGGTTCTTCTCTCTGTTCGCTGCAAAGATGGAAACAGCCACCATGCTCAGGAGGCATTACGTCGTGCTAAGTTCAAGTTCCCCGGCCGTCAAAAGATCATTGTTAGCAGGAAGTGGTATGCTAATTTTTTAATACTGCTTTCATATTGGTCTTTTTTGTTTAACTTGATACTTTTCATAAATCCAAATGTGATTCTTACTAAAAAAACTTCCCCTCTAGAGTGTATTGCTTTAATTTGCATTATTTTTTACATTATACTCTCCATCTTAACTTTCAGGGGGTTCACTAAATTCAGCCGCAGTGATTATGTGAAGTGGAAATCAGAGAACAAGATTGAACCTGATGGTGTCAATGCTAAGGTTTGTTACCTAAACAGTGAGATTGAGTTTATAATTTGAGACTATGAAATTTTTATTCTAGCAACTACTATGCTGGTTGATGTTGTGTGCTTCACTTGCACAAGGAACTTAATTTTGAATTTGTTTTGCAGCTTTTGGGATGTCATGGGCCATTGGCTAATCGTCGACCAGGAAGAGCATTTTTATCAGAGGGGGCAACTGCTTAGGATATTTATCAGGCAATTGGGCTAAATTCAGAGTATTGTTGTCTGATTCCCCTGTGACCACCTAAGGCACTTGGGTGCTTTAATTTGGGGATATTCTGTTCTGATTTCTAATCATGTAGTTTCCTTATTGAACTATATTAAAATTGTCGAGAAAGGATTTTGATTCAATGTTGTGAATTATGTTAATTTTGTCAGCCTCGTTGACTCTGATTTTTCAGTTACTCCCTGCTTTGTGTATATATATTCGATATCTTCTTTTCTTTTTTCTTAGTTTGAGCTTTGAAAGCTCCTATGCCTTGATTTGATCAAATAAAATAGCACAGCATACCTTAACAAAATATACAGGGCTTCGGCAGTGAGTTTCCTAGGTTTTGTGTGCCACCAGCATTCCTTGTAAACATTGTAGGACTTTGACTGTGAATTTCCTATTTAATCTACACCTACGCCACCAGTGCATGCTTTGCGATGCACAGATGTTTGTAGCTTGATACCACCTGGTTGAGGTATTTATGTATCAAGAAGTGGACACGTTATCTTCAAGCTCCTAAAACAAATGTGCTGAAATTGTGGTAGATTAAAGGATATCAAGTATTTGCCTTTCCTTCTCCTTTAGGTGAAGAAAGTAACTTTGAAGTATTACGGATGCTGAAATAAAAGCTGATCAAGGTATGATGGGGGTCACGAAGCTTGTGATCCTCTGTTCTAATTTGAACATAAGTAGCAGCACCATGTAATTCCACCTATACCCAAAAATAAGTAACACTACTTTACTTTATTCAACAACGAACTATGTAGGTACTGCTTGCAGAACTAGCTAGAAAATTTAAGAAATATTCACTTCAAAAATCACTATCAAGTTTTAGAAGCGAAATTGTTAGCATGACAGAGTTATACATTATAGTAGCGCAGGAAGTACTTTTGCAGCAAAAAAAATTGCATCTAATGAACAAATTCATTCCTATCGAGGGGAGAAAAACAATAGTAAACTTTACAGGTTTAATACAAGCCATTCCCAAAAAGTAGCATTAGAATAAAGAGTTTCTCCCATGCTCCCTTTCAGTAAATTTCTCATACACCATATTGTAGGTTCTTTAGACAGTTCTTTACAACTCTCAGAAGCCTACTACATGTACGTTAGTCTCTAAATCTCATAAATTCAGTTACCTTTTTCTCAAACTCCTCCTGGTGGCTGAAACCTGTGAGGATCTTTCATTCTTGGATTTGGTTGAATTTTTCAACTGATGGTTGTCATTCTTCTTTCTGTTCTCCGTCTCCTTTGGTGTTTCCTCAGCATCACTCCCAGCTTCCGACACTGGCACATTATCGTTTTTATCCTGACAGTCAAATGCTCTATGTATGTAAACCTGCAGAATGTTCATTTTGACTGTCTAAGTTCCAAATTTTTCTGGATTAAGGCCAAGTAGAAGGTTGGGAAGAAGAGGAAAAAGCATTCATGTAGGGTATTTGTTGATTTTTCATGCACTATTATGCATCCTCCATCACATAGCTGTCTCATGTAGGAAAAAACTTGAATTTGTGACCATAGTAAGATCGATTAATCATTATTATATATTTAAGAACCAACACAATCATATTGCAACATCAAGAACTATTGTTGACCAACCTTAAATCTTGTGGGCTCAATCAATTCAAAGACTAAAGCATCGCCATCATCCAGTTTATGATCCAGTGCAAATGCTCTCCATCCACCACTAAGCCCAGTTCTCTTGCTAATGAAAATGGCCTCGTACTCTGAGCCTTCCTCAGCCTCTAACACCATATCCACTGTGGACTTGGGAAGGTGGTCTTCACAAAATTTAGTTGGAAGCCCCTGCTCAGATGGATAGCAAGTTTTATGCTCCAGTAATATATATAAAGGTGACAGATTCATAATATTTTCGTCTTTTATTTTATTTTCCATCGCTTCCAAGTTTAGGCAGCTCTAAATGCATAATCCATGGTAACTTACCAACCAGAAACAACTATAAACATGAGATCGAACCATTGATTTGACAAAAGATGGATTTCCAGCTTGTAGATTGCTTTGGAGCTTCTCTGCACACTTATAAGCTCGAGCTCTTTCCACATACGTGGCTGCTTTAACTTCCTCAATTGGTCTTGCAAGATAACTTCATTCCAGAACTACCAATATTAAGTGCAATACTTGACATATGAATAAAACTATAGTTGAGATCAGTAAAAACATTTTACCTTGCCCATGAAGAATTGAACTTTGATCTTTTACGCAATGGAGGAAGCTCAACATCAACCTGTGATGATGACCAATTATGAATGAAAAGAAAACATATGCAGGGAACTAATTCCACTAATATTCCAGGAACTGAATATATTACTTGTTAATATGGGACAAAAAAAGAGTAGGCTATATATGAGTTCTTTTACAATAACAGAAACAGTAGAAGATCGACATCAACAAGCTTAGCTTAGTTTGTTTCCTGGTTCTAGCTTGGTGTGTTTCCATATCATTAAATCAACATTGAAAATATTCACACTTCACATTGAAGAAAATTAATCATATTGCGTGCATATAAGAGCAATATTATAAATCAATAATGGAAGCTTTAGATGTAGTTACCAGAATTCCAAGAATATCCTGATTTCTTCAATTACTTATGAGTTACCAAGTGTGATTATCTAAAAGCAGAATGTGTTGGAAACATTAAGACTTACATCATCACGGTATGAAGGAACTGCATTGCGTGCACGAGATGAGCGTCTTGGCTCTATCAGGTAATTATTAGTTGGTTTTGGCCGAACATGCCGGTTCTGCATGGCATAAATGTGGAACGACTTAAAATAAACCCTGTATAATATATATATATATATATATATAACAAGCAATACACTTTCTTCATGTGAAAAGGTAGTAAAACCTCAAAGATCACCTGAGATTTCTCGGACTTTGTTAGATCTGATAGGCTTTTAGATAACTTCAAGAGCCCCAAATCCTGTAAGAGAATAAGAAAAAGAATATTTTTTAAACATTTATCATATATTCATACGGTTAAATTTCTTAATGGGAACTACTCCTAGTTGTAGCCGGTAAGAACTAGAATTGAAATCTTGATACTTTTCGGCCAAATATGTACTTCTTTGGGGAGAAGAAAAATCTTCGCTCTACCAGTAAATCTAATATGGAGGATGTATTCACCTGTAGAAAGCAGTTACATCATTGTCATAGTCACACAAACACAAGATTTTCTTATTACCTCAAATCTTTTTTTATTTTCTAAAAGCCTCTGCTTTCGAGCATCTTCATAAGTATTGGCACTGCTTTTATTTGCCATTGATACCAAAAAGATCACCAAAGCCCCTGAATTATACAGAATAAGATCCTTATTTCCGAACTGTAAATGAAACACAAGACATATACACTATAATAGACATCAGATTTAGGTGATTTTTCTGCACCTCTGGCATCCATGATTGCGATTACCTAATGAAAGAGTCTGCAATCAAGTGAAGCTTCTTAGAGGATATCGCTTAATGTACATAAGCTCTTGCAGTTTTTCTGTATACCGTTAACATCTAAACTAACAGTATTAGAACCTTAACACCAAAATACCAATTACAATCGACATTGAGAACTTAACAATAGAAACTCAGTGAATCCAAAGGGCAAAAACAATAATTTCACTGAGGATCTTTGGATACATATAGAGCGAAGACATCAACAACCACCTTTACACTCCATGCACAATAACACGAATTCCAGATCATCACTAAATACTAAAATATTTGACGCGAAACTATTGAACCAATTAACCTCAAGAATTAGACCAATGAGGTGTGTTACAGGAACAAATATTGCATGGACATATTGGTGTTTTACCATAAGTTTATATGATGGGTATGTAGAACCTGTTAATATAAAATCGCAATAATATACACTTTAGAAACCTTAAAATGCAGTTACGTCAATGAAATTAACATCCTCTACATTTCCATAAAACTATGAATTTTCAGTCAGCTATCTGCTTCACGTTTTTCACACACTCACATGGATTGGAGCAGGCCACTACACAGCATAACAGATCACACAACAATTTAAAGATTGCCCATATTTATACAGAAGAATACTACCAGTAACCGAAATTCTGAAACTTGTTTGAATCATTAAAAATATAAATACATAAAATCTTTGAGACCCAAACTACATTTTGGAAGGAAATTATTACAGTAATCAGAAACATCACTTAAAACTACACACACACACGCACACAGTGCATAAGTAATGATCATGATCAGCTCATGAAATATTGGCTCCTTGTTTGAAATTTGAATAAACATACATAGACATATATAGCTGAGTGTAAAATGCAAATAAAGTCAAACATTTATTACAGTAAGGGAAATAGTAAAACTTGCCAAAAATAAAAAAATTAAATTGCGATGATTATTTAACACTTACTGGTCTTTGAACTTTCAGCTGAATGAATGAATGTGTGGACAGTGGTGAGGGAGATACGGCGAGGGAAAGGAACTTTTGAAAATGAAGAGAGAGAAAAGCTTTAACCTTTCTTTGAATTTGAACAGGCTCGTACATTTTTACTTTTTTTCTTTCGGGTTATGGGCTTGTGGACCATTTTGTGTGCGGCCCACAACGGGTTGTTAATTGGATGGAGATAAATGGGTTTGGGTCGGTGCAAATGTAGGAAGCCTGGCTGTAATTCAAATTATTTGACAATGAATTCTGTTTGATTAAAGCTTTATTTCGGAAAAAAAAAAAGAAATCTATTTTAAGAAATGAACGTATGTTTGTAATTTGATTTAAGGTGTGCAAATGAGTGGGTAGCACTGACAACTTCACCACCGCGAGTGAATGCATGTTTGTAATTTGATTACAATGAAACTTTTATGCGAGTTTAATTCGAAATGGATGAATCGATAATTTTTATTGAAAATATGTACAATTGATCAACTAGATTGTACGATGATATGATATGTTATATATTAACTTTTCAACATAACATTCTTTGACATAAGTTCCAATTTTTTTTCACGAATGTGATTAATTTGAGATAAGTATCATTTTCTTACTCCATTTTTACATTTTTATTATTGATTGATATTTCTATTTCGTGTTTTTATTAATTTGAGGTAAGTATTTTGTAGAATTACAATCAATAGTGAAAGGGAGTGATAGAGAGAGACTGAAAAGGAAAAAAACTCAAGGACATTTATTAGCAGGAATGACTTTCGTCTTATGTTGTGTGAATTCAAGTTGCTGACTTTTCATCTTCAAACAATAATAGGGTAGCTAAAAATCTGATAAATTTATGTTTATTGCGTAAATTTCATGGCAAATCATGTTAGATTATTATTACTTGGATCATGAATTTAAAGGGTCAAGGCCTCACTATTGGAATTGATGAAAACACCAATTAGCACAACTGTAAAGTGGAAATTAAACTTCAAAATTGTTATCTAAGAAGAAAGGGGCAAAGAGTTTAAAAATAGATTGATGTAAAATTGATATATTTGGGACCTTTCTGCAGATAAATTCTGATTTGGACCTGATCCATTTGAGGGTTTCTATGTGGGGATGGTATTTGAGAAACAAATGATTTTACTTCTTGGGGACATGAGAAAAGAAGCTTTCAAGAAAACAGGTCCATTGCGAGATATTACATTCTTTGAAACCGACTCCTAGGATATATGCAGGTAGAAGAGAATTAAACTTGGTGAGGAATAATGATAGGGGCTTGTTCTAACATGCACATGTTCTTATTTGGCATAGGAGCGATGCCATATGGTTAAGTTTTCCGACAAGAGGGACAAAGTGTGTTTTTGAAAAACCCAAAACAAAATTATTATTTTGGCTAATTACATCGTCATTTTCGATGACCATGTCCACCCTACCCCCACCATTTCTAGCAAGGTCAGTTCGTAATACTAGAATACCCTCCATCACAAGGAAAATGTCATGCATGGTCAGTTTATATTTACAACTAGCGAGGGTGGAAACTATCTGCTTGTTATCGATTGATGGCCATAATCCCAGAGATGGAGATATAAGTTTTAACAGTGATTGAGAGATGGGGTATTGTAGTAAAGGATTGGGAATCACTTGCAATAAAGAAGAAATTGAGTAGGCTGTTGAGCTTCAGCTAAGAAAGCTTTGTGAATAAAGTGGTGATATTGAACATTCTCTTTGTAGTATTTTGTAAATAACATAGTGGTACTGAATATACACTTTATGAATAAGTGTGTGGTATTGAATATTCAATGTTGTAGATCTGTAATGCATAATTTTTAATGCATTTTTTCCTCATGCAGTACTAAACTGACATGGATGTGGTACTTAATTAACATAAGTGTGGTACTTATAGAATGATCAAAATTTGTTGGCATGCACAGTCCTTTTCTCAAAGAAAATCAAGGTGCACGAGAGACTTCTTGGACATATAAAAGTAGGCATTTTAAGGTTAAAATCTGGTGTAATATTAAGTACACACAAATGTGGTATTACTCGTTCTTCTATGTGGTACGAAGCTTATAGACATATGGTACTAATTGAACATGAGTGTAATAATTTTGATAGAAGGATTAAATTTTTTTGAGGCAAAGTAGTCTTAAAATACATACATATAGTATTGAGTGCATACACATGCAGTACTAAACATTTAAGGTTACCACATTCACTATTGCTTTATATTAATATCAGTGAGAACATAACTTATTGGTGTAAGTAGTTCATTTTCAAATATTTACACACATGATTCTCTTGAATCATGTAAAACAACATAGTTTACCTTTGTATATTACATCAAAGTTGTTGTACACTATACTTCGAGGCAAATTAGGTCTTAATTTATTTTCAAGATATCATATTGTAAATGTATCATATTTACATACTTGTAAATTAAAATATTTCATTCAAAATTATTTTTTTTCATAGGGCCTTTGACTCATCTACTAAGCATCGGAAAGAGCTCGGCGTAATATTAATATAAATAATCAAATGGCTAATCTTAAATTGACACAATCAAGTGGTTCATCCTCTAGTGACCATCAAAGGTACACCTCCTGTCTTTCTTTGTAATCACCCAGAAGTATCTCACTCGCGACGTTAATAATAACATAATAAAGTACAATCAAGTGGACCATCCTCCTATGATCCCAAAAGGTACATCCCTTGTCTTACTTATAATGACCTGAGAAGTATTTGACTTGCGATGCAAAGAAATATCAGATAAGCATGCCCCAATGCACTACTAGTGGCCAACAATATATCTTTATAACTTAAATTCATTTCTCAAATTATGTTGTGCATGCAAAAAATCTTTAACTATGCTCATATGTCATGTGTGCACGTGAAAATGTTCATGAATTGTATGTTCAACGAAATGAAAGTCATTTTGCTCTAAAATCATCTTCTCAAACATCATAACCATCATAAGATATATAACATATTTGTTATCAAATTTATTCAAATATCACAAACATATTCAATATAAACTACTTCAAGACATACTATATCTATGCATTATAGTTGTAAATGAATTTTTACTTACCTTTAACTTTATTAGTGGCTTATTTTAGGTGTGTGAAATCTTTCTCCCAACTTTAGATAGAAAACAACCTATAATACGATCCAATATCAAACACCATGCCCAAATTGGCAACTTAAATACATACTCATACTGAGACCTTGATCATCAAGGCTAACTAGGTAATGGTCAAGCTTTTTCAAGTTACAAGCTAGAACCAAAAACAGTCTCACAACTACCATAATTTTTCATCTTAAATGCATGTCAACATTATATAATTGAAGTATTATAACCCTAAGAAATAGACAAAATAAATTCCCAATCATTAGAACTGAATAATAACATATATAAGTTGGAACATGGTAAAATATCAAATTGGACAGATTTAAAATTTTCACATTTACTTGCTCAAATTGAGTTTCATGAAATTTTTCTCACCCTTAAGCACATCTAATCATTCCCAAATTTTTACTACTCTTAGATAACATGTACATAATGGTAACCATGCCATGACCTTGCTAAAAGTAATGGAATCACATGAGCAAAATCATCACCCTTCACACAACACAAAAACTGAATATTTTATAGTGACTGTTTTGAGTATTTCTTGAATTATCATGCCATATTTCGACTTACTAATCTCTCCAAACTTACCTCCAGAAATTCTACTCATATATAAATACATTCATTGTGATAATGTAGGTTATGCTCAAGGTATTATGCATTTTTAAAAGTTAAAGAATAAGAAATCAACAAATATCCAATTTTGTCCTTAGTGGTTCAGATTAAGTTTTTGCAACAAAAAACCCTTGTTTTGTGCATAATAACACCATCAATAACACCCTAACATAATTATAAACAAGAATAGAAGTTTGAAAATTCATACCCTAAAAACAATATAAAATCTTATGCAAAAAAAGGTGAGTTAAGCTCATCTATGTACAATTTCAACTTCAAGTTGTTTATTACCACTTCCTTTGCTTCCTTTGCCTTCTCTTTCACATGGAATTACTTGGGAACAACTTAGAAGCTTACGATGGAGGTTTGAAAGCTGAAATATTGTCTAAAAATGGTTTGTATCGTGTTATGGCTTAGGAAGAAAGAAAAAAAGGAGATATCATATAGGTAACTAAAGTAAGTATGAGGTGGCAACTTGTGATAAAAATCTGATTTTCCACCCATTTTTGCAAGCCTAAATAAGATGTTCTCAATATTTATTTACCTACTTACAATCTATTTTATTTGCCATAAGATCCTAAAAATATTTTGAACACTGGTTCCCAACTATTCGTTCAATTTCTAACCTGATTGACACCCAATTCTTGCATGATTGTCAACATTACACTTCGATAGTCTTATGCACATGTGGACCTTGTCATATCATATTTTAATCATATTATCTTATGTCTAATATTCCAAGTATGAAAGTTATTACACATACTTTTGAAACACCTTGATGGACCGAATTAAATCATGTAAGTTTACTAATAACTCCTCCTTTAACGCTTCTGAAATTATATCATGTAACTCATGAATATCCAATATATTGACCAACTTAATTTTCCTTATTCGCTCAAGGTAAAATTAACTACCTAGATTAGAGGATACCGACAACTAATACATAGAAGAATTATAGAAATTCAATGATCAAGAATGCTATTATCAGATAAAATAAATTATGTCATGTTAGTATCAATGCAATTAACATATGAATAGCATGTAATGCATTAATCATATTAGTCTAGTGAATAGTATGAGGCTTGGGTATTATATTAAAATGGTCCCTGATACTTTTTTCAATCTTTTCGATCACTTCTCACTAGTTTTTGTAGATTTTTCCTTTTTGTTGTTTGATTTCTTCATCTTGTTCTTTCTCAATATATGCATCAGTCTTATCGTGTTATGAATCCTCATCATGATGATCACCACTACAATAATCATAACTTTAATTCTGCATGTATTGTGTATCAATTGAAATGTGGAAAACTGCAAAAATGAAGTCCAAAAAGTAAATCATCAAATTAATCAAAAAATCTGTCGAAGTCTTTTAATCAAGCAACAAAAAATACTAATCTAAGTGGAAGCTCTGTTATCCATAAATTATCCTTGAAGTATGATGAGATAAATTGAGTTTAAAGTAATCAAATTCGAGTCTTTATTTTAAGCTAATTCAAACAAAAACTATACCAATCAATAGAGTAGATGCAACTTTACAATCGACAATGATTCAATCAAACATGCAAACTACTACTCTTCAATCAGTCAAATAGCAAATGCAACCTAGTTTTATTAATAGTTTTAAGAAAACAACCAAATATGCAAACTACTTTCAGATCATCACTTAGAAGACGATGACCTAATCTAAAACATTCCAAAAAAAATCAAATTTCTACTCTAAATTGAAGAAATTAAGCATCTGGTCTATATAATTTTCCTGAGAAACAAATTGCATGCATACTCAAAAGGAGAATATCTCATTTCATAGATATTGGCATATGAACGCTAGTGTATGTGTGTGGGTGCATCCCGCTGGAAAATTCTCAATTGGAAAGCATTGTTTGTCGAATGAGAATTTCCTAGTTACGTTAGTGCATTAATTAGTCTTTTGACTTGAGGCACCATGGTGGCCTTGTAAACCATTATACACTTTGATGTATTTCATGATTGTATGACAATCATAAGGAGTTTACGTTGAGTGTATGATCTTCGTGTATGGAGGTCAATGAGTAGCCAATAAATGATCCATCGCCTATCTAGTAGAATAGAAGAATCTCCTATATTTTCATAGTCCTGGATCCTGAAGACCTTAACCAAGACATGATGAATACTAGACATATGGTTTTCTAGTTATTTATCAAATGATCAACATGACTTGAAATGAAATTATAGTTATTAAGTCAAAATAGGATTTTGACTAATAATTCATACTCTAAATTTAATCAGGAGATTAGTTGATGAAATAACCGTATTTGTATGGTACTCGTAACAAAAAGGTTCGCTTGTTATTCACCTAAGACTATGTAGTCGAGATTGCACTGCTAGGTGCTTCCCTTGATTTGTGAGGTTCTTGGAATTAAATGGTTAATTCATGAGTTGCAATGGTTACAAGCCCACTGCTAGTTTAGTTATGGACGTAATGGATAACACATAAATCGAGATGATCCTCTTCTATATCTATTTTTGCAATTCAAAGTGTTGGATTAAGTTGATTAATGGAGATTAATTAACTTGAGTTGGAATTAATTTAAATAGTTAAATTAATTCATTTAAATAAATAATATGATTATTTATTTGAACCTAATAATGATTAGGGGATTTTGAGAATGAATTAATTAATTGATGGAGATAAATTATATTAGCTTGGCCTTAAATTAATTTAAGAAGTTAAATTAATTTAACCAATTAAAATAATAAAATTATTTTAATTGAGCCTAATATGATTAGGTGACCTATAATGAAATCAACTAATTAATTGATTGGATCAATTAATTGTATTGAACTTTTTAATTAATTGATGGAGATCAATTAATTAAACTTTAATAAATTAATTAGAATCAAAGCCCATGGGGTTAGAGGCCCATTGGGATTTTTTAATTGTTCTAATTAAAGAGTCCTCATAAAGATGGAAATTTTTTATCTTGAAGTGAAAGAAATAAGAGATAAGGAAGGAGAATATTTTCTAATTGGATTAGAGGATTAATTAGGGCATGAGTTGGAGACAATAAGATTAGGTCAAGACTACATTGTGTACATAAATACACAATGTAGGGGTCAAAAACTACAAACAAGAGAGCTAGGATTTTTGACCCTCTCTCCTCTTCTCCTTCTCGTTTTTTTTGGTTCTATTTTCTTATTTCAAGAAAAAATTACTCCATCAAAAGATTCCATCCCTTTTTTGATTAAAAGATTAATTCTTCCATCACTTGTTGATTCAAGAATTAATCTTTACTCTTAAATAGATTTAGAAATAAGTTCAAATTCACTAGCAAGGATTTGAAGCTTGTGGATCTGCTCGAAAGTGTGGATACTGTCAGAGGGACTACACTTGGAGTCCTTAGTGACGTTTTGAGAGGCCATCGAAATTGTTCGAGAGGAGCTTGAGGAGTCTGAATTCCTTCTTACCCTTCATCAATCGGATTGCTTGAAAGGTATAATTGCGAAACTTTAGTTATTTAATTTTATTAAATGAGCAATGATAAACACAAACCGAAAATTGAATCAAATTCAGGATATACATATTTACAAATGGTATATGATTTTATTTCAATTGTTGAAAAATTTTAAAATTACGCTGTGCTTGCAATCCCGCGATTACGCAAACCCAACAATATCTTGGATGGCTATGGTCAATTTGAGGCCAGTGGCCTAAATTGAACTACCGAGGCTATGGTGTATGTTGCATGACAATTTTACCGAAACTTTCGAGGTGGACCTCCCTCTATGTTACAACACTCAAACTTC
>JAGSPU010000421.1:0-30119 GCA_019321725.1 Paulownia fortunei
TTTTTAACTTTTAAATATTTATATTGTTTAATTTGTTGTGCTTGTAAAATTTAATATGTACTTTTAGGTTAAATTTCATATAATATTGAATAATCTTTAATAATTAGACCATTAAATTAAAATTATTTTAAAAAAAGTTTAATTATTCTAAGGCCAATGCTCAAAAGTTAAATTGATTGTATATTTGAACAACATACTCTCTAAGGAATTAAAATTGATTTATTTTTAAAATATTCAGTACATATTCATTTTGGCAATGAATTTGCATTGCATTTTAAATAGAGTTGGATTTATTTGAACATTTATATATCCTTAGTTATTGAAAATAGAAACTATTTAATATTATCTAAGAAAGCAAAATATGATTCGTTCTAAGATATTCAACGCATATTTTTTAATTTTGTAATTAATTAGATTGCAGTTTTATTCAATTTTAAATTTTTTAAATAATTTTAATATTTTCAAATTATTGTGCAAGTAAAAATTTAGTTTATATTTTCAAATAAACTTTTATAAATTTAAATAAGCAATTCATTGAAATCTATAAATTTGCCGCTAATAGTAAGTTGGATTTATTTGAACATTTATATATTCCTTAGTTATTGTAAATAGAAACTATTTAATATTATCTAAGAAAGTAAAACATGATTCGTTCTAAGATATTCAACGCATATTTTTTAATTTTGTAATTAATTAGATTGCAGTTTTATTCAATTTTAAATTTTTTAAATAATTTTAATATTTTCAAATTATTGTGCAAGTGAAAATTTAGTTTATATTTTCAAATAAACTTTTATAAATTTAAATAAGCAATTCATTGAAATCTATAAATTTGCCGCTAATAGTAACAAATAAATTTGAACACAAAATGAAGACAAAGTTTCCCGTGTTATTCATGCTAGAAACTAGTAACACTGTAAAAAATAAAATTTTAAAAATCGAAAATCACTATACTCGATAAATAGTTCTGATTATTTTGTACTGCCTACAACAAATAAAAGTTTAAATCATTAGCATATTTAAAATTATTTTTATATCAATGTTTGATCTAGTTAATTAAAATATATTATTGTTTTTGTATTTAATTTGCATTGAATTTTTTCAATTTTAAATTTTACTTTTCTGAGTTATTGTACTAGTAAAATTTTGTATATACTTTTAAACTAAATTTCATAAATTATACAATAACGTTTTGTAATTATACTTTCAAAATTAAAATATTTGAAAAATTGTTTTGCCAATATTTGAAAGTTAAACTCACTGTATATTCAACCAACTACTGTCATAGGAAATAAAATTTATTTACTTCAAAATAGTCATTATATATTCTTTTATGTATCTAATTTATATTCCATCAAAATAACTACAATAAATGGCTCTCATAATCTACAAATTTACCTTTAACAATTAACAAACAAGAATAAAAGAACAAAGTACTCTTCTAATGCTGACTTTCAATTTATAAGTTATATTTCAACTTTGCATTTATATTTACAAGTCGTCTTATAGAGTTATGAAAAAGTAATAATGTAAAAAAATTATTTCAAAAAATGAATATAACTACATACACTAAATAGTTCTCATTATGCTCTATTGGCTCCAACAAATTAAAGTTGAAGTTATAACTATATTTAAAATTATTCTGATTACTCGATTTACATTGTGTTTTAATTTGATATTTTATATATACAAATATCCTAAAGTTGAATTAATTGTTTTCAATTACATACTATGTAATAACTTAAAATATTATTACTTTTAAAATATTCAACTCATATTACTTACATTTGTATTTAATTTATAGTACATTGTTACATTTTCTTAAGTTTTTGAACTTTTAAATATTTATATTGTTGAGTTTTTTGTGCTTGTAAAATTTAATATGTACTTTTAAGTTAAATTTCATATAGTACTGAATAATCTTTAATAATTATACCTTTAAATTTTAAATTATTTTAAAAAAAGTTTAATTATTCTAAGGCCAATGCTCAAAAGTTAAATTGATTGTATATTTGAACAACATACTCTCTAAGGAATTAAAATTGATTTATTTTTAAAATATTCAGTACATATTCATTTTGGCAATGAATTTGCATTGCATTTTAAATAGAGTTGGATTTATTTGAACATTTATATATTCCTTAGTTATTGTAAATAGAAACTATTTAATATTATCTAAGAAAGCAAAACATGATTTGTTCTAAGATATTCAACGCATATTTTTTAATTTTGTAATTAATTAGATTGCAGTTTTATTCAATTTTAAATTTTTTAAATAATTTTAATATTTTCAAATTATTGTGCAAGTAAAAATTTAGTTTATATTTTCAAATAAACTTTTATAAATTTAAATAAGCAATTCATTGAAATCTATAAATTTGCCGCTAATAGTAACAAATAAATTTGAACACAAAATGAAGACAACGTTTCCCGTGTTATTCATGCTAAAAACTAGTAACACTGTAAAAAATAAAATTTTAAAAATCGAATATCACTATACTCGATAAATAGTTCTGATTATTTTGTATTGCCTACAACAAATAAAAGTTTAAATCATTAGCATTATTTAAAAATTTTTATATCAATGTTTGATCTAGTTAATTAGAATATATTATTTGTTTTTGTATTTAATTTGCATTGAGTTTTTTTAAATTTTAATTTTACTTTTCTGAGTTATTGTACTAGTAAAATTTTGTATATACTTTTAAATTAAATTTCATAAATTATACAATAACGTTTTGTAATTATACTTTCAAAATTAAAATATTTGAAAAATTGTTTTGCCAATATTCGAAAGTTAAACTGACTCTATATTTCAACCAAATACTGTCATAGGAAATAAAATTTATTTACTTCAAAATAGTCATTATATATTGTTTTATGTATCTAATTTATATTCCATCAAAATAACTACAATAAATGGCTCTCATAATCTATTAATTTACCTCTAACAATTAACAAACAAGAATAAAAGAACAAAGTACTCATCTAATGCTTCCTTTCAATTTATAAGTTGTATTTCAACTTTGTATTTATATTTACAAGTCGTCTTATAGAGTTAAGAAATAGTAATAATGTAAAAAAATTATTTCAAAAAATGAATATAACTACATACACTAAATAGTTCTCATTATGCTCTATTGCCTCCAACAAATAAAAGTTGAAATTATAACTATATTAAAATTATTTTGATTACTCGATTTACATTGTGTTTTAATTGGATATTTTACATATACAAATATCCTAAAGTTCAATTAATTGTTTTCAATTAAATACTATGTAATGAATTAAAATATTATTACTTTTAAAATATTCAATTCATATTACTTATTTTTGTATTTAATTTATAGTGCATTGTTAATTTTTCTTAAGTTTTCGAACCATTAAATATTTATATTGTTGAGTTTTTTGTGCTTGTAAAATTTAGTATATACTTTTAAGTTAAATTTCATATAATATTGAATAATCTTTAATAATTATACCATTAAATTAAAATTATTTTAAAAAAAAGTTTAATTATTCTAAGGCCAATGCTCAAAAGTTAAATTGATTGTATATTTGAGCAACATACTCTCTAAGGAATTAAAATTGATTTATTTTTAAAATATTCAGTACATATTCATTTTGGCAATGAATTTGCATTGCATTTTAAATAGAGTTGGATTTATTTGAATATTTATATATTCTTTAGTTATTGTAAATAAAAACTATTTAATATTATCTAACAAAGTAAAATATGATTCGTTCTAAGATATTCAACGCATATTTTTTAATTTTGTAATTAATTAGATTGCAGTTTTATTCAATTTTAATTTTTTAAATAATTTTAATATTTTTAAATTATTGTGCAAGTAAAAATTGAGTTTATATTTTCAAATAAACTTTTATAAATTTAAACAAGCAATTCATTTAAATCTATAAATTTGCCGCTAATAGTAACAAATAAATTTGAACACAAAATGAAGACAAAGTTTCCCGTGTTATTAAAGCTAAAAACTAGTAACAATGTAAAAAATAAAATTTTAAAAATCGAATATCACTATACGCGATAAATATCTCTCATTATTTTGTACTGCCTACAACAAATAAAAGTTTAAATCATTAGCTTTTTTAAAATTATTTTTATATCAATGTTTGATCTACTTAATTGAAAATATATTATTTGTTTTTGCATTTAATTTACATTGAGTTTTTTTAAAATTTTGAATTTTACATTTCTGAGTTATTGTACTAGTAAAATTTTGTATATACTTTTAAACTAAATTTCATAAATTATACAATAACTTTTTGTAATTATACTTTCAAAATTAAAATATTTGGAAAATTTTCTTACCAATATTCGAAAGTTAAATTGACTGTAAATTTCAACCAAATATTGTCTTAGGAAATAAAATTTATTTACTTCGAAATAGTCATTATATATTCTTTTATGTATCTAATTTATATTCCATCAAAATAACTACAATAAATGGCTCTCATAATCTATTAATTTACCTCTAACAATTAACAAACAATAATAAAAGAACAAAGTACTCATCTAATGCTTCCTTTCAATTTATAAGTTATATTTCAACTTTGTATTTATATTTACAAGTCGTCTTATAGAGTTAAGAAATAGTAATAATGTAAAAAAATTATTTCAAAAAATGAATATAACTACATACACTAAATAGTTCTCATTATGCTCTATTGGCTCCAACAAATAAAAGTTGAAATTATAACTATATTTAAAATTATTCTGATTACTCGATTTACATTGTGTTTTAATTGGATATTTTACATATACAAATATCCTAAAGTTGAATTAATTGTTTTCAATTAAATACTATGTAATGAATTAAAATATTATTACTTTTAAAATATTCAATTCATATTACTTATTTTTGTATTTAATTTATAGTGCATTGTTAAGTTTTCTTAAGTTTTCGAACCTTTAAATATTTATATTGTTGAGTTTTTTGTGCTTGTAAAATTTAGTATATACTTTTAAGTTAAATTTCATGTAATATTGAATAATCTTTAATAATTATACCATTAAATTAAAATTATTTTAAAAAAAAGTTTAATTATTCTAAGGCCAATGCTCAAAAGTTAAATTGATTGTATATTTGAGCAACATACTCTCTAAGGAATTAAAATTGATTTATTTTTAAAATATTCAGTACATATTCATTTTGGCAATGAATTTGCATTGCATTTTAAATAGAGTTGGATTTATTTGAATATTTATATATTCTTTAGTTATTGTAAATAGAATCTATTTAATATTATCTAAGAAAGCAAAATATGATTCGTTCTAAGATATTCAATTCATATTTTTTTATTTTGTAATTAATTAGATTGCTGTTTTATTCAATTTTAAAATTTTTAAATAATTTTAGTTTTTCAAATTATTGTACAAGTAAAAATTTAGTTTATATTTTCAAATAAACTTTTATAAATTTAAATAAGCAATTCATTGAAATCTGTAAATTTGCCGCTAATAGTAACAAATAAATTTGAACACAAAATAAAGACAAAGTTTCTCGTGTTATTCATGCTAAAAACTAGTAACATTGTAAAAAATAAAATTTTAAAAATCGAATATCACTATACTCGATAAACAGTTCTAATTATTTTGTACTGCCTACAACAAATAAAAGTTTAAATCATTAGCATATTTAAAATTATTTTTATATCAATGTTTGATCTACTTAATTAAAATATATTATTTGTTTTTGTATTTAATTTACATTGAGTTTTTTTTTTAAATTTTAAATTTTACATTTCTGAGTTATTGTACTAGTAAAATTTTGTATATACTTTTAAATTAAATTTCATAAGTTATACAATAACGTTTTGTAATTATACTTTCAAAATTAAAGTATTTGAAAAATTTTCTTACCAATATTCGAAAGTTAAATTAACTGTATATTTCAACCAAATACTGTCTTAAGAAATAAAATTTATTTACTTAGAAATAGTCATTATATATTCTTTTATGTATCTAATTTATATTCCATCAAAATAACTACAATAAATGGCTCTCATAATCTACTAATTTACCTTTAACAATTAACAAACAAGAATAAAAGAACCAAGTACTCTTCTAATGCTGACTTTCAATTTATAAGTTATATTTCAACTTTACATTTATATTTACAAGTCGTCTTATAGAGTTATGAAAAAGTAATAATGTAAAAAAAATTATTTCAAAAAATGAATATAACTACATACACTAAATAGTTCTCATTATGCTCTATTGGCTCCAACAAATAAAAGTTGAAATTATAACTATATTTAAAATTATTCTGATTACTCGATTAACATTGTGTTTTAATTGGATATTTTACATATACAAATATCCTAAAGTTGAATTAATTGTTTTCAATTACATACTATGTAATGAATTAAAATATTATTACTTTTAAAATATTCAACTCATATTACTTACTTTTGTATTTAATTTCTAGTACATTGTTACATTTTCTTAAGTTTTTGAACTTTTAAATATTTATATTGTTGAGTTTTTTGTGCTTGTAAAATTTAGCATATACTTTTAAGTTAAATTTCATATAATATTGAAGAATCTTTAATAATTATACCTTCAAATTAAAATTATTTTAAAAAAAAAGTTTAATTATTCTAAGGCCAATGCTCAAAAGTTAAATTGATTGTATATTTGAGCAACATACTCTCTAAGGAATTAAAATTGATTTATTTTTAAATTATTCAGTACATATTCATTTTGGCAATGAATTTGCATTGCATTTTAAATAGAGTTGGATTTATTTGAATATTTATATATTCTTTAGTTATTGTAAATAAAAACTATTTAATATTATCTAACAAAGTAAAATATGATTCGTTCTAAGATATTCAACGCATATTTTTTAATTTTGTAATTAATTAGATTGCAGTTTTACTCAATTTTAAATTTTTTAAATAATTTTAATATTTTTAAATTATTGTGCAAGTAAAAATTGAGTTTATATTTTCAAATAAACTTTTATAAATTTAAACAAGCAATTCATTTAAATCTATAAATTTGCCGCTAATAGTAATAAATAAATTTGAACACAAAATGAAGACAAAGTTTCCCGTGTTATTAATGCTAAAAACTAGTAACAATGTAAAAAATAAAATTTTAAAAATCAAATATTACTATACTCGATAAATACCTCTCATTATTTTGTACTGCCTACAACAAATAAAAGTTTAAATCATTAGCATATTTAAAATTATTTTTATATCAATGTTTGATCTACTTAATTAAAATATATTATTTGTTTTTTCATTTAATTGACATTGAGTTTTTTTAAAATTTTGAATTTTACATTTCTGAGTTATTGTACTAGTAAAATTTTGTATATACTTTTAAATTAAATTTCATAAATTATACGATAACCTTTTGTAATTATACTTTCAATATTAAAATATTTGAAAAATTTTCTTACCAATATTCAAAAGTTAAATTGACTGTATATTTCAACCAAATACTGTCTTAGGAAATAAAATTTATTTACTTCAAAATAGTCGTTATATATTCTTTTATGTATCTAATTTATATTCCATCAAAATAACTACAATAAATGGCTCTCATAATCTACTAATTTACCTCTAACAATTAACAACCAATAATAAAAGAACAAAGTACTCTTCTAATGCTTCCTTTCAATTTATAAGTTATATTTCAACTTTGCATTTATATTTACAAGTCGTCTTATAGAGTCGTGAAAAAGTAATCATGTAAAAAAATTATTTCAGAAAATGAATATAACTACATACACTAAGTAGTTCTCATTATGCTCTATTGCCTCCAACAAATAAAAGTTGAAATTATAACTATATTTAAAATTATTTTGATTACTCGATTTACATTGTGTTTTAATTTGATATTTTACATATACGAATATCCTAAAGTTGAATTAATTGTTTTCAATTAAATACTATGCAATGAATTAAAATATTATTACTTTTAAAATATTCAATTCATATTACTTATTTTTGTATTTAATTTCTAGTACATTGTTACATTTTCTTAAGTTTTTGAACTTTTAAATATTTATATTGTTGAATTTTTTGTGCTTGTAAAATTTAGCATATACTTTTCAGTTAATTTATTTTTTGAAATTTGATTTTTTACATTATTTCTATGTTTATACAAGTAAGGTGAACTCAATTTAAAAGTTGAGAGGAGGGTAATAGGAGTACTTTGTCGTCATATTTATTATTATTGCGAGAAGTAAATTAATATATTTAAAATATTTTATTATTGAAATATTTTTCAAATTTTATGAAATTCAATTTAAAACTATATACCAGATTTATAAGCAAAATAACTCAAATATTTTAAAAAATATAAAATCTAATAAAAATGCAATCAATAGTAAATAATAAATAAATAGTACGTATTCAAAAATTTCATAGCTAATATACTTCGATTCTTTAGAGAGTATTGAATAGTTTTTCTTTGGAATAACTATAGTATATATATTATAATTTTAAAAGTATAATTAATGTTTTTTTTTATATTATTGGACATTTAATTTAATACTTTAGACTAAATATTACTAGGATAACAACTCAAAAATGTAAATAGTTAAAATTTTTAAATTTTAATAAAAATCCAACCTAAATAAAATACATAAATAAATAGTATGCAAGGAATATTTTTAAAGTCAATATATTTTAGTTCCTTAGATAGTGATAAATAGTTTTCCTATAGATGAACTAAATAACATATAAATATTTAAGGAAACTACAATGTTATAAAAATGCAATGTAAATTAAGTAAAAAATTAAATATGTACTGAATATTTTAAAAGTAAATATAATTAATTCCATGGATAGTATTTAGTTGAAATACGCAATGAAATTAACTTTAGGATATTGGTCTAATAATAACTAAAAATATTTTTAAAATTAAATGTTTAAATACTCAAGAGGATTAAATAGTCGTCATTTAGAATAAATAAAGAATATAAATTTTTGATTTAACTTAAATTTGAAATATTGATATAAGAATAACTCTAAAAGTACTTTGTATTTCAACTTCTATTTGATCGAGGTAGTGGAGCATATTGAGAACTATTTATTGTAAGCAATAATTATAAATATATTTTTTTTGAAATTTTTAATTTTTACATTGTTTCAAGTTTTTAGCTTAGTAAGATGTCTGTTTAATATAAGTACAATGACGGAACTTAACCTAAAAATTGTGAGGAAGGGTAATAGAAGTACTTTACGTTCTTTTTGTCTTCGTATTTATTGTTGCGGTTAGTGATGAATTAGTGATTTATAATATTTTGTTAATGAAATATTTTTCTATATTTCATGAAATTTAATTCAAAAGTTAGTACCAAATTCTTTCTGAAAATAACTGTAAAATATTTGAAATTTTAAAATCTAAAAAAATTACAATCATAATTAAAAATAAAAGTAAATAATATGTATTCAATATTTTAAAAGAAAATATATTTTATTTCCTAATAGAGTATTGAAAAGTCTTTGTTTAGAATATCTAAAAGTATATAATTTAATTTTAAAAGAATAATTAATGTTTTTTATATTATATGACCTTTAATTAAAAAATAAATACTAAATTTTACTAGTACAATAACTCAAAAATAAAATTATTTAAAACATTGAAAATCTAATATAAACCAAGTCTAATTAAATACAAAAATAAATAATATGCAATGAATATTTTTAAAATAAATATATTTTAATTCCACATATAGTGTTAAATAGTTTTTATAGAGAATAACTACAGAATACATAAATTTTTAGAAAATTAAAATGTTATAAAATGCAATGTAAATTACATACAAAAATAAATATGTATTGAATATTTTAAAAGTGAATATATTTTTATTCCATAGATAGTATTTAGTCGAAATATATAGTTAATTAACTTTAGGATATTGGTCTAAGAATAATTAAAAATATTTTTAAAATTTTAAAAGTATAATTACTAATGCGGATTAAATAGTCTTTATTTAGAATAACTATGATTTAATTTAAATTTGAAATATTGATGTAAGAATCATTTTAAATATGCTATTGATTTCAACATTTTTTTTGTTGGAGGTAGTGGAACATATTGAGAACTATTTATTGTATACAGTTAATTTATTTTTTGAAATTTGATTTTTTACATTATTTCTAGTTTTTATACAAGTAAGGTGAGCTCAATTTAAAAATTGAGAGGAGGGTAATAGGAGTACTTTGTCGTCATATTTATTATTATTGCGAGAAGTAAATTAATATATTTAAAATATTTTATTATTGAAATATTTTTCTAATTTTATGAAATTCAATTTAAAACTATATACCAGATTTATAAGCAAAATAACTCAAATATTTTAAAAAATATAAAATCTAATAAAAATGCAATCAATTGTAAATAATAAATAAATAGTACGTATTCAAAAATTTCATAGCTAATATACTTCAATTCTTTAGAGAGTATTGAATAGTTTTTCTTTGGAATAACTATAGTATATATTTTAATTTTAAAAGTATAATTAATGTTTTTTTTATATTATTGGACATTTAATTTAATACTTTAGACTAAATATTACTAGCATAACAACTCAAAAATGTAAATAGTTAAAAATTTTAAATTTTAATAAAAATCCAACCTAAATAAAATACATAAATAAATAGTATGCAAGGAATATTTTTAAAGTTAATATATTTTAGTTCCTTAGATAGTGATAAATAGTTTTTATATAGATTAACTAAATAACATATAAATATTTAAGGAAATTACAATATTATAAAAATGCAATGTAAATTAAGTAAAAAATTAAATATGTACTGAATATTTTAGAAGTAAATATAATTAATTCCATGGATAGTATTTAGTTGAAATACGCAATGAAATAAACTTTAGGATATTGGTCTAAGAATAACTAAAAATATTTTTAAAATTAAATGTATAAATACTCAAGAGGATTAAATAGTCGTCATTTAGAATAAATAAAGAATATAATTTTTTTGATTTAACTTAAATTTGAAATATTGATATAAGAATAACTCTAAAAGTACTTTGTATTTCAACTTCTATTTGATCGAGGTAGTGGAGCATATTGAGAACTATTTATTGTAAGCAATAATTATAAATATATTTTTTTTGAAATTTTAATTTTTACATTGTTTCAAGTTTTTAGCTTAGTAAGATGTCTGTTTAATATAAATACAATAACGGAACTTAACCTAAAAATTGTGAGGAAGGGTAATAGAAGTACTTTACGTTCTTTTTGTCTTCGTATTTATTGTTGCGGTTAGTGATGAATTAGTGATTTATAATATTTTGTTAATGAAATATTTTTCTATATTTCATGAAATTTAATTCAAAAGTTAGTACCAAATTCTTTCTGAAAATAACTGTAAAATATTTGAAATTTTAAAATCTAAAAAAATTACAATCATAATTAAAAATAAAAGTAAATAATATGTATTCAATATTTTAAAAGAAAATATTTTATTTCCTAATAGAGTATTGAAAAGTCTTTGTTTAGAATATCTAAAAGTATATAATTTAATTTTAAAAGAATAATTAATGTTTTTTATATTATATGACCTTTAATTAAAAAATAAGTACTAAATTTTACTAGTACAATAACTCAAAAATAAAATTATTTAAAACATTGAAAATCTAATATAAACCAAGTCTAATTAAATACCAAAATAAGTAATATGCAATGAATATTTTTAAAATAAATATATTTTAATTCCACATATAGTGTTAAATAGTTTTTATAGAGAATAACTACAGAATACATAAATTTTTAGAAATTAAAATGTTATAAAATGCAATGTAAATTACATACAAAAATAAATATGTATTGAATATTTTAAAAGTGAATATATTTTTATTCCATAGATAGTATTTAGTTGAAATATATAGTTAATTAACTTTAGGATATTGGTCTAAGAATAATTAAAAGTATTTTTTAAATTTTAATGTATAATTACTAATGGGGATTAAATAGTCTTTATTTAGAATAACTATGATTTAATTTAAATTTGAAATATTGATGTAAGAATCATTTTAAATATACTATTGATACCAATATTTTTTTTGTTGGAGGTAGTGGAACATATTGAGAACTTTTTTTGTATACAGTTAATTTATTTTTTGAAATTTTATGTTTTACATTATTTCTAGTTTTTATCTAAGTAGGATGACTTTCAAACATAAATTCAAAGTTGAAACTTAACTTAAAAATTTAGAGGAGGGTAATAGGAGTACTTTGTCTTCATTTTATCTTTATATTTATTATTATTGCGAGAAGTAAATTAATATTTTTAAAATATTTTATTATGAAAATATTTTTTTAATTTTACGAAATTCAATTTAAAAGTATATACCAAATTTATAAGCAAAATACTCAAAAATATTTAAAAAATATAAAATCTAATAAAAATGCAATCAATTGTAAAAAATAAATAAATAATACGTATTCAAAATTTTAGTAGTTAATATACTTTGATTCTTTAGATAGTATTGAATAGTTTTTCTTTGGAAAAACTATAGTATAGATTTTAATTTTAAAAGTATAATTAAAGTTGTTTTATATTATAGGACATTTAATTTAATAGTTTACACTAAATATTACTAGCATAATAACTCAATAATGTAAATTATTAAAAATAATAATAATTTAATAAAAATCCAATCTAAATAAAATATATAAATAAATATTATGCAATGAATACTTTTATACTTTGATTCTTTAGATAGTATTGAATATTTTTCTTTGGAATAACTATAGTATATATTTTAATTTTAAAAGTATAATTAAAGTTTTTTTATATTATAGGACATTTAATTTAATGTTTTACACTAAATATTACCAACATAATTAACTATTGTAACTTATGTACAAAGATATTGTATTTTGAATATAAATTGACATAAATATAGAATCTTTATTAATCAAAGTGGATAGGTCAAGTGTATATTGTGTTTACAAATAAATTACTAAAGAATTTTAAATTTAATATTGAAGTTCTGGATAATTTGACAGTTATAATATATTTAGAATATAAAATTTATACATATAGATGATATGAAATTGATATATTTGGATAACTTTTAGAAGATATATTTTCCATTTATGTAATATATATTAGTATTCTATATTCAAATTCAAATGATATTTAATTTGTCCTAGTTAAATATTTATTGTAACTATAATTAGTATCATGTGCTTAAGATACTTTATACAAAAATTAAATATTTCTACTATATATTTAGAATATAAATACATATGTGCTAAGTGTAAGTGTATATTTCACATTTAAGTAATATATTCTAATAATAATATCAGGTAAATAATATACTTTAAACAAAAATCATACATAAGATATAAAATTGATACGTATTTATAATATGGAATATATATTAATCTGCAATAATTAAAAAAGTAGATAGTATAAATGTAAATTTTGCATAAATCAAATTTTATATTGATAGCATTATACTTATAATATTATAAAATATAGCCTCTAATATAAAGTATCGTTTATATTATAATCATATGCGAAGTATATAATATTATATTCCAAATCTTATAAATTTATAATTTAAAATAGATATTGCGTAGAAAGTATATTACTTTATAATAATTAAATTTTAAAATTTTAAAATTATGTCTACAAATAGTTATATAAAAAATGTAATTCACTTTCAAATAATATAATTTAGTATTTTACATTTAATAAATTATGTAGTTTTGTATTATGTATATCAAATATAAAATTAAACATAACAGTTTGCAATGATGTATAACAATAAAATAAACATTGAGTAATATAAATATTTTTGTATGATGTGTATCAAATATAAAAATAAACTTAGTTGTTTACTATGATGTATATCAATAAAAATAAATTATCTTATACTAACTTAAATATTTATTATAACCATAATTAATATCATGAATAATATTTTATACTTCATACAAAAATAATACTCTTAGACTATAGAATATATATTAATATGGAATTACTATATTTTAGATTCGATATTGATATTTCATTGTACTAAAATTAATATATGGAAACACTTGTGGACATATATATTAATATTATGTTTTTACAATATAAAAAGATAAATATTTCAAAAAAAGAATAGATATTAATCATTAGTATGAAGTAGTACACATTTTGTTTCCAAATAAATACCTAATTAAATATTTATTATTAGCTTAATATTATCAAAGCATAACTTATATTTGAAAATCTAAAAATAGTTTATATAAAATATGTTATAAACTTATCTATAAAATATATATAAATTATATATATTATATAATTAGTATAGTTAGATATAAAATAGATATGGATATGGAATAGATATATTTTGGGTTTAAAATATATATTTTTATTTTATATTGATATTTTATAATATCCAATCATCACATTACTCACTTGCCCAATGTGATTCATGCATTCAGGATACTTACATGCTAATTTGTATTAACATTTACATGGCATCTTATATAGCATTTTTAATCGTTAGACCTCTAATGCTATCACATAATATAAGTGGTTGAGATCTTATAACCTAAGTAAGAAATTCAATATTTGTATAAGAGAAAGAATAGATTGGTCAATCTATTAGATATTCATAGGTTATATGTTATAATTTTAGAAGTAATTAAATGTATTACTAGTAAGCTAATATGTTTTGATTCTACTAGATCAAGGTGTTTTAAATGTATACATCCATAAACTAATAATACTTAGGATATTATACATGATATAATTTGACTTAAGTGTCATATTTCAAGGTCCATATATGCATATGATTTTAGAAATGAAAACTAGACAATCTATTTAAGAATCGAGTGTCAATCGATTTAAAGATCGAATCAATGGTTAAGAAATTAGGGTAGAATTTATTATCTGATCGTATGAAAATTAAAATAGATTGTAAATAAAGAAATAAATGCTGAGAAACACCAGATTAGAGCTGTGTAAGTTGTGTATATATATTAGATTTAAACCACCATTTGACACCTCAAGCTTTGCTACCTTATGCTTTCTTATTAGTTTAAGCTAACACCTCAAACCCTTCACGCTTAAGCCACGACCAGACCCTCATTTCAGCCATTTTCAGCTTCCAAAAACATACCTTAAGGTCTCCAAATGCTCCAAATTAATTCCAAGTTGAAATAAAAGCAAGTAAAGTAAAGGAGAAATGATTACCATCAAGTTTAACCTCAAAATCTGCATAGGTAACACTTATCTATGGTTTTGCCTTTGGTTTTCAAATTATCCTAAATGGGTTTATTATTTATTAAGCTTTCAATGTCTCTTATAAAAGTGTTAGTAAGTTTTTAATTAGACTTTGGTGTACAAAGAAAAGGTTTTTGATGACAAACACTTAATAGGAAATACTTGTGGCAGAAACTGTCACTTTACTGTTTTCTTGTGTTTTAGGCTTCCAACGTGTATGGTATGCTAAATAAAACCTATAATTATTACCATTTACATGTCCATATATGAGTTAAGAGTATTGGAATGAATTTGGATAGGTTAGAAATTGAAATAGAGCATGATATTGGAGAAACACTCAAACCGCCAAAGTAGCAAAATCTGTTTTGGGTGTGTTGTAATGGAGATTGAATTACGGAAACTAAATCCATGAGTTTTGGCAAGAATATGACCTGGTTGTCTCTTTTATATGTTATATAAGTGTTCTGAAAATTTGGGAGTGATTGAATATACTTAAGGGTGTTAAAACTATTAATGTCATGAAGTGTGCAAAACCATCATGGTAGGAAAAATCTGTTTCAATATGCTGTGAAAGGAGCTGAACTTGGGAAGCTGTATCCATGATTTTTAGACATTATATGACATGGTTACATTATTTTTTATGTTATCTAAGTGTGATAAAAATATGGGAGTGAATGAATATGTCTAAGGGTGTTAAAAGCATTATGCAAATTAATGTGGCAACAAGAAAATGTGAAGTTGTGAATCTGTCCCATTTGGTTCATTAACATGTTCTAGCATAGATGTGGTACATTTGATCCCTAACATTTAGGGAGATGTTATAAGAGTTATAATATATCAATTAAGTAAGGTTATTATACATTTAAGATGTGGAACAAAGGTTCGTAAAAGATTGTATTTGGTTATAGTTTATAAGTGGTAAAGTTGTTTAGTTAAATTGAGATTTAAGAACTTTATACTACATTAGGTATAATGAACTTGTTAATTGAGGATGGTGATTAATAAATTTATTTTTATAGATTGTTTCACATCCAGGGTTGGGGAGTAATACTTAAGAAACCTAGAACTAACACACAACCGATCAAAGGTAAGTGAAATTTTATTTGAAACTATGATGTATGGACATAGTATTTCTTGCCTTATTTATATTAAATATGATCCTTGTGTCTTGATGAATTTTTTGATGAGTATTATAAATATCTTATAGTGCATACGTTGCTTGGATGATAGGACATGGGATCAGTTGTGTCATTAAACATGTCATTCATAAATATTTACATGTGTTCACAGTTGAGGTTTTGCATGCATAACATTATTTTTAGAAAAAAAATATTTTGGTTGGTCACTACTAGTGTACCGAAGCTTATGTGGCTTATTTATATGATATTTTAGAGCACCACGAGTATTACTTCTCGGAGGATTATAGGGGTGGACAGGGGGTGTGCCTCTGGTGGTCACGAGAGGGTGGACCATTTAATTGTGTCCTTATTGACATTGATGTTGGGAAAACTTCTGGAGGATCATAGGGGAAGACAGGGTGTGGACCTTTAGTGATCCCAAAAGATGGCCCCAGAATGTGTCAACCTGTTTATGGCCATTTGATTATTGATATTATAGAGAGTTCTATCCGGTACATAGTAGGTGGGCCAAGGGCCCAATGACGGAAAATGACTTTGAATGAACTATTTTTGATGCATGAGTTTGCATTTTTGTCATGATCTCATAGAAATGCATTGCATATGTGTTAGATTATCACTTCATCAAGCATGATTTTCACTTACTATACATTAGCATACATAGTTCACTCATTGTAGGTAAGTATGGTGATACTTGAGACTCTGAGGCTTATTAGGCTGGTTGTTGGAGCTCTTAGAGGCTTTTGAGGATCACTGTATATAGATGACGACATGTTGGAATGTATTGTGAGTATATTCTAATTTTTATATTCATTATTATTATGTAAATTGCTGACTATAAATAAAGGGCTACAAGATGCAAAATGTCCTTACTTCTTCTGGAAATAAATGCTATTATTTTGTTTTTGACTCTATTGTATTATAATTTTTGGGATGTTGTGTCCTATATAACTCTTGAAATTTGATAGTAAATCAGTTTGAGAATAGTATAACTGTGTTAAGTGTTGCATTTTTATATAAATACTGATTTTTCTATATATAGGGTTATATGTGGGAAAACACTTTACTGTTTCTCAAAGTACTACATTTGACAAAAGTAAATATATATATATATATATACATGCACACATATGTGCTACCTTGTCAAAATTATTGTTATACCAATATCTATATTAAGTGTTGGGGGGTACTATAGAGTGGTATCAAAGTCTGGTTTGTGGTTCTATAGACTGTCCATATCCATATCCATGATCTTAGAAACTAGTGGAGCACAACCATGGCAGTAAGTTTTATTTGTTGTATAATTTATTTTTTATTTCATGAATAATATCAGCCATGTGTTTTAAGATTTTGTATAAAATAATGTTGAGGTGACCCATTAGTAATAACAGTATAAAATTTATTTGGTATTCTATCTTTGGAGCTTCATATTCTCTGTTATCAACTAAGTATGTAATAAGAGTGGATAGGGTACTTGACATATATATATATATATATATGAGTTCAGTTATAATGTTTTAATTCCATTTGAAAGTTCAAGATCAACTAATTAGATTTTAAGAGCTCTAGGTTAATTTTGTTATATTGGCTAGGATTATGATATAACTTTCTGTGATGATTGATTTATTGAGAATTATGCATTATGGATTATTCTAGGATTATTAAGACTTTTAAATTACAGGTGATGAAAAATTTAAAAATTTTATGAAGACCATAGCAGGAAAATGTTTACTATTTGTAGAAAATAAAAAAGATTATCAAATTATAATTTTCTACAATGTGAAAGAGAGTAGTAAGAAAGAGTTATTATGAATCTTTGTGTTGTGTTAGATTTTTTAGAAATGATCAAGTTTACTAAAAATTCATTTACGTGATCTTAGATCTCTTGATACATGTTGAAAAGAAGTTTTTGGGTATGCTATTAACTAACCAATTGATTTTATCTTGGATATAGTTGTAAGAATAAATCCAATCTCTCTTTTAGTTTATCATAGACACCTATTGAAATTCAACGAACCTTAAGTGATATTGTTATAATATTAGGTAAGGCATTAAGGTCTAGTGCTTCTCCTAAAAAGCTCCGCTTCATATTCACTTAGAAGAAAGATGAATCTTGAGGTTATGTATTATTTATTGCAACTTAATTGAGCAATAATTTGTAATAATTACATATTTGTCATACTAAGGTTTATTGATAAATTAAGAGGAGCTACTGTGATCTTGAAGATTAATTTTAGTTTGAATTAATTATGAATTTCTTGTTGTGCTATTAGGTTGACTAATGCCCTAATTATTTTGATATACGTGATGAATAATGTATTTCATAATTCTACATAGGTATGTTTGGGATGATATTCATTGATGATCTTAGTGTACAATGAGGAGAAATATGATTGACCTTTCAATATGATCTTGGAAACTCTAAGGAAGTAGAAAATTATTTGTTCAATTAGTAAATGCGATCATTTGGTTATGTAATACTATATTTATTTTTGGAACTGGTAAGTTTCTTAAGAAGGTTAGAACTTCGAGGTTTTACTGAAATAGGGAAGACCAATAAATATGATAGAAATAAAGAAAGTTTCCTGGGTTAGTGATATTATTGGGTGTTCAGTCAAAATTTCTCCTTAGTTGTTACTACTTTATTTCATCATACGTACATGTATTTGAAATTTGAATGGTTCGCTAAGTGGGAAGAAATCTCTAATTACTTAAAGAGAATTGATTTGAGCTTCAGTAGTAACTCCAACTTTAGATATAAGTTATTTATTGTGTATAATAGTGTATCTCATTGTGTTTTGGTATATGTTTGATGTAATATAGAAAAGTTACTCGACACTATTCGAGTTAATTAGATTATTTATGTAATACTACATATGACATTACAAAACAAAAATACTTGAAATATCTATATACTTAAAAGGAGTTAAACTTGAAGAAATGATGTATATTAATAGTAAGTGAATATATTGTATGATCCATATAGCTACAAATGTCATTGTAATGAAATATCTCAATAGACTAATATTCAAAAAAAATTTACATCATAAACTATTATGGTAGTTGAGGGTTGTATAGAGGATGTATTAGAGTAAATGATAAATTATCTGTTTATTAATATTTTGGGAAGATTGATTTTGATTGATCTAATTTCAAATGCTCAAAATAAGGTCGATGAAAGGTTAGGATTAAGATGAAAGGCATAAAGGACACTTAAATAGATTTTTTGTGATAATAGATAATAATCTCTTAAAAAGAGATAGATGTGACAATGAGGGATGAGAAATTGCAAGGCTAAGTTTTAGGTGACGATCATTTACTTTTATATTTATTTTATTTAGTGGCGGAGGAAACAATATATTCCATAATCGCTCGTCTAGTATCTGATATTTGTACATTTTCTTGAGATCACAAGCATCATTCGTACCACTAAATAAAACAAATAAAGGATATATGTAAAAATGCATATGAAGAATGATTTAGTTCTGCTTTTATTTTTTGGTGGAAATGAAAAAGCATTAATGAATTTTGTATATGATAATGGAATTGAGTTATTGTTCATAGGTTAATTGAATATGCTCATTCTTTCTCAATTTACCATAGGTATTCCATGGAAATATATGGAAAGATAAATATATAGGAAGCTAGACTTTATGGTTTATTAGTGTCTATTAGTTTTCATGTAGATTTAAGGTCTTTGTCCACTTCCGAGAAGATCTTACATCAGGTATTAGGAACAAAATTATATTTTATTATTGTGATCATCCATGCATCAATGGGCAACCATGACAAACAAATTAGACTTTGCAAAATATGCTCAGAGATTGTGAATTAGATTGTTGATGTCAATTGAGAATTTTTTTCCTTGGGTGGAATTTCTTATGACAACAGTAATAAAACTACTTGGGATAGTTCTCTATGAGGCATTGTATGATAAAAAAAAATACAGGCCATCGTTTTATTAAAATGAATTGGTGTTCTTTTAGGTTAAATATGGTTTGAAAATGATAGAAGTGTGTAGAACATATTGCTAATGTATGGAAACTAGTTAGAGGTGACCATAGAGTTATACAGATTAAAGAGGAATATCATTGCAATTTATGATAGGGGATCAAATTCTTTGAAGTTGTCTCCGATGAAAGGGAATATGCAGCTTAGGTAGAAAAAAAAAATGGGGATGCTACATATAAACTTGATCCTATGTACATTGGTTTATTTTACATTACTAAGAGAAATGGGGATATTGCCTGTAAACACCACCTCTTTATATCAATGTCTCAAGTTCACAATATTTCATGTGTTCATTTTAAGGAAGTGTATCATGAATCTATCTCATCTATTGAAAAAGGAACCAATAGAACTAAATTGAGGTTGGAGATATGAAGAAAGACCTATAGAGATTTTAGTAAGGGATGTAAAACAACATCAAAGTGAGAATATCTCAATAGTTAAAGTACAGAATAGAAGTCAACCAACAAAAGAAGCTATTTGGGAAAGGAAGCATAAAATGATAATTAAATATCTAAAGTGTTTTTGGTAAGTAAAATTTTGGGGATGAAATTTTAATAATGAATGGAGAATGTAATACCCAATGCTCATACTACTCACTTGGCCAATGTGATTTATGCATTACATGCTACTTATATGCTAACTTGCATTAACATTTACATAGCATCTTATATAGCATTCTTAATTGTTAGACCTCTAATGCTATCACATGATATTAGTGGTTGAAATCTTATAACCTAAGTAAGAAACTCAATATTTAGATAAGAGAAAGAATAGATTGGTCAATCTATTAGATATTTATAGGTTATATGTTATAATTTTAGAAGTAATTAAAGGTATTACTTGTAAGCTAATATGTTTCAATTCTACTAGATCAAGGTGTTTTAAAGGTATATATCCATAAACTAATAATATTTAGGATATTAAACATGATGTGATTTGATTTAAGTATCATATTTCAAGGTCCATATGTGCATATGATTTTAAAAATGAAAACTAGACAATTTATTTAAGAATCGAATGTCAATCGATTTAAAGATCGAATCAATGATTAAGAAATTAGGGTAGAATTTATTATCCGATCGTAGAAAAATTAAAATAGGTTGTAAATAAAGAAATAAATGCTGAGAAACACCAGATTAGAGCTGTGTAAGTTGTGTATAATATCATATTTAAACCACCATTTGATACCTCAACCTTTGCCACCTCATGCTTTCTTATTAAGCTTAAGCTAACATCTCAAGCTAACACCTCAAACCCTTCACCCTTAAGCCATGGCCAGACCCTCATTTTAGCCATTTTCAGCTTCCAAAAACACACCTTAAGGTCTCCAAGTGCTCCAATTGATTCCAAATTGAAATAAAAGCAAGAAAAGCAAAGGAGAAGTGACTACCATCAAGTTTAACCTCAAAATCTGCATAGGTAATACTTATCTACAGTTTTGCCTTTGATTTTCAGATTATTCTGAATGGGTTTATTATTTATTAAGCCTTCAATGTATCTTATAAATATGTTAGGAATTTTTTATTTAGACTTTGGTATAAAAAGAAAGGGTTTTTGATGACAAGCTCTTAATGGGAAATACTTGTGGCAGAAACTGTCACTTTACTATTTTCTTGTATTTTTGGCTTCAAACGTGTATGGTATGCTAAATAAAACCTATATATATTACTATTTACATGTCCATATATGAGTTAAGAGTATTTTAATGAATTTGGATCGGTTAGAAATTGAAATAGAACATGATATTGGAGAAATACTCAAACTGCCAAAGTAGCAAAATCTGTTTTGGTGTGCTGTGAAGGAGACTGAATTAGGGGAGCTAATCCATGAGTTTTGGCAAGAATATGACTTGGTTGTCTCTTTTTATATGTTATATAAGTGTGCTGAAAATTTGGGAGTGATTGAATATACTTAAGGGTGCTAAAATCATTAATGTCATGAAGTGCGCAAAACCATCATGGTAGGAAAAATCTATTTCTATATGCTGTGAAAGGAGCTGAACTTGGGAAGCTATATCCGTGCGTTTTAGCCATTATATGACATGGTTACATTATTTTTTATGTTATCTAGGTGTGATAAAAAATTGGAAGTGAATGAATATGTCTAAAGGTGTCAAAATCATCATGCAAATTAATGTGGCAGCAAAAAAATGTGAAGTTGTTAATCTATCCCATTTGGTTCATTAACATGTTCCAGCATAGATGTGGTGCATTTGATCCCTAACATTTAGGGGATGTTATAAGAGTTATAATACATCAATTAAGTGAGGTTAGTATACATTTAAGATGTGGAACAAAGGTTCATAAAAGGTTGTATTTGGTTATAGTTTATAAGTGGTAAAGTTGTTTAGTTAAATTAATATTCAAGAACTTTATACTACATTAGGTATAATGAACTTGTTAATTGAGGATGGTGATTGATATCTTGTATTTTTACAAATTGTTTCACATCTAGGGTTGGAGAGTAATACTTAAGAAACTTAGAAGTAACACACAACCGATCAAAAGTAAGTGAAAATTCATTTGCAACTACAATGCATGGGCATAGTATTTCTTGTCTTATTTATATTAAATGTGATTCTTGTGTCTTAATGAGTGTTATAAATATCTTATAGTGCATACGTTACTTGGATGATGGGACATGAGAATCCGTTGTGTCATTGAACATGTTATTCATCAATATTTACACATGCATGTATAACACGTGCTCATAGTTGAGGTTTTGAATGCATTATATTATTTTTAGAAAGAAAATATTTTGGTTAGCCACTACTAGTGTATCAAGGCCTGTGTGGCTTATTTATATGATATTTTTAGGCACCGCGAGTATTAATTCTCGGAGGATCATAGGGGTAGATAGGGGGCGTGCCTCTGGTGGTCACGAGAGGGTGGACCACTTTTTTAATGCCCTTATTGCCATCACTGGTGGGAAGACTTTTGGAGGATTACAGGGGAAGACAGGGTATGGATCTCTGGTGATCCCAGGAGATGGCCCTCGGACTTTGTAATCTGTTTATGGCCATATGATTATTGATATTGTTAAGAGCTCTATCCAGTATAAAGTAGATGGGCCAAGGGCCTAATGATGGAAAATAACTTTGAAAGAACTATTTTTTGATGCATGAGTTTGCATTTTTGTCATGATCTCATTGAAATGCATTGCATATGTGTTAGATTATCCCTTTATCAAGTATGATTTTCATTTACTGAGCATTAGCTTACGTAGTTCACGCATTGTAGGTAAGCATGGTGATACTAGAGACTCTAAGGCTTATTAGGCTAGTTGTTGGAGCTCCTAGAGGCTTCTGAGAATCACTGTACATAGATGACGACTGTTGGATTGTGTTTTGGGCATATTCTAATTTTTACATTCATTATTATTATATAAATACTGACTATTATATAAAGGTTATAAGATGCAAAATGTCCTTACTTCTTTAAAAAGTAAAGGTTATTATTTTTATTTTTGAATTTATCGTATTATAACTTTGGTGATGTCGTGTCTTATATAACTCTTGAAATTTGATAGTAAATCAGTTTGAGAATAGTGTGACTGTGATGGGTGTTGTATTTTTTATAAAACGGTGATTTTTCTATATACAGGGTTATATGTGGGAAAACACTTTACTGTTTCTCAAAGTGCTACATTTGACAAAAGTAAATATATATTGTATATATATATACACATGCACACACATGTGCTACCTTGTGAAAATTATTGTTATACCAATATCTATATTAAGTGTTAGGGGTGTTACATATTTCATTATACAAAAATAAATATTTACATACACTTGTGGAAATATATATTAATATATATTTTTTAGAATTTAAAATAGATAAATTTTCAAAAAGTAGAATAGATATTAATCATTAAGACAAAGTAATGTACATTGTGTTTACAAATAAACATTTATTATTTAGCTTAACACTATATTTAATGGAAAACCTATATCAGAAAAATCTACAAATTTTTTTATAAAATATGTTGTACACTTATCTAGAAATATGAATTATACCATATTTTATACACTTTATCTAAAAATATGTATTATATTATTTACTATGATGTATATCAATAAAATTAAATTATCTATATTAACTTAAATATTTATTATAACCATAATTAATGTCATGAATAATATATAATACTTCATACAAAAATAATATACTTAGACTATAGAATATATTATAAAATGGAATAGATATATTTTTGTATTCAATATTGATATTTCATTATATACTAAATTAATAATATGGAAACACTTGTGGACATATATATTAAATTATGTTTTTTACAATATAAGAAAGATAAATATTTTAAAAAAAGAATAGATATTAATCATTACTATGAGGTAGTACATATTTTTGTTTCCAAATAAATACCTAATTAAATATTTATTATTAGCTTAACAATATCAAAGCATAACTTATATTTGAAAATCTACAAATAATTTATATCAAATATGTTATACACTAATCTATAATATATATATATATATATATTATATTTATACAAAAATAGTATACTAGAATATAAAATAGATATGAAAATAATTTAGTATTTTATATTGATATTTCATTATACAAAAATAAATATTTAGATACACTTGTGGACATATATATTAATATTAATATTTTAAAATATAAAAATAGAAAAATTTTTCAGAAAATAGAGTAGATATTATTCATAAGTACAAAAGTAGTAGGTTTACAAATAAACATTTGTTTACTTAGGTATAAATATGTATTATATTAAATATATAGATTTATTCACACTATATAGAAATATGTATTATACTAATATTTCATACACTTTATCGTTTTAATTTAAAAAATGTAAAAAAATATAAATATTTTATACTGATACGTATAATTTTTAATTACACGCTCAAATTTGCTGTCACATTTATTTAATATAATTTGATTTTCTTTGTTAAACTTCAAGATAAAATAGTTTTTTACATTTTTAGTTAAGTATTGAACGTATTTAAAGTTCGAATTACATAACAAAACTAAAATTGAAACATTATCCACGTCCCTTTAATAGCATAATTATTACTAAGTAAACATAATACTACCTATTATACCATACTGTTTATAGCAATCACATGCTTCTATAACTCCTTTAATTTTTTATTCATTTCGGTTAAAGTTGGTTAATTAATCTATATTTGCCCACTAATCCATCGGTGCTGTCACACCATTTCGTTATCATAAGAAATTAATTAACAATCTCCAAATCTCATGGGAGCCATCTCCATTGACATGGCTTTCTTTTTCTTTTTTCTTTTTCTTTTTTGTGTGTTAAAAGAAAAAAAAAAAAAAACATTTGTCCCCATCTTTTCCAATTTGTATCCCTTTGCCAACCCTCTTTAGAGAAAAGCTCTATGGCCCTCATATATATCATGAATAAATTGTCAACGTGTTGCTATAATTAAATAAATAAAATAAAAACCTGAGATATATATGATTTAGATTCATTATTTTGATTTATATTTCATTTCATGATTCATACATAATTATATATTTAAAATATATATAATATAATATATAAAATAATATATTAAATTTCAATGGAGGATCCGAATTTAACATACTACTGTGTATCGTGTATCTTGTAAGACAATATGATAGTAAGATTTGGGAGGATATAAGGTAATTTAATTCATAAATCCAAGACATTTTAGTGTTACGTGGGTCCCGATTCCAACTACAAAATTAGTGCATGAAACGCAATAATGATATCATGTTTATGGAAGCATGCTTCGACATCAATAATTATTTTTAGGAATTCCAAAATCCAAAGTTTCCTCTTCTACTTTGTGTAAAAATACCATATAGTAGATTGCTTTCATTTTCTTGTATTAGTCTCTGCAACCTTCATGCTTGGGTATTTTTTTATACCAAGCCATATACAATGGCTCACACTAATTCATTTTCTACCTAGTTTTGTTGGCATGTCAACTACATATCTTTTCTTTTATATTATTAGAGCATCATTAATGTAATACTTTCTTTTGATCAATTAAATTACTTTTTATCTATTTTATTATTTTTTGTTTACTTTCACAAGTCTAGCATTGGAAAATTAACCCACACCTGCATGTTGTATGTTGTATTTGAGATTGACGAATTATTTTTGATTTTTTTTTATTAATTTTTTATTATTTGATTGGGCTTTAGGTATGATGATTTATTACGCTTTATGTCGTATTTGGGGATTTACATATCACTTTGGGTATTTTATCATTTGAATATTATTTTTATCACCGATCGTATCATCTTACGATACTACTAAATAAAACAATCTTATCAACGTCCATACATGATGAATTCATAGATTTGAGCGTTGAATGGAAAGATTGAATACTATTATATAATTTTTACCACGTTTACATCGAATCAACCCAAATAACAAAAAAGAATAATGAGGAATAAGATTGTTAGGTATTTTTTATTTTATTTTAGTTTTATTTTTTTTTATTTTTTTTTTGTCCTCCTACATCAATCTCCCTTTTTTCTAGAAAAATATAAAATTTTCTATGGAAGGCTTAACAATAACGATTTTATGATCTGTTCCAAGTAATGCAGAACACTCGTACAAAATTACTTATTTTCCACCATAAAACAGTTTTATTACAGTTTTGAGGCTTTTTGCCAGCAAACCTCGTTCTCTTCGAGGGTCAAAGATTGTGGGCCTGTCAGGCCCATATAGTTCTTATATTGACTCACCTTAAAATCCAACTCCCCCTAATAATCGGGCCTCCGGTTTAACCACCCGAAAATCCACCCGTAAGCCCGTTCGACAACAGTGAAACACAGTTCAAATGTCCATAGCGCTTATTTTGTTTTTGCAATCAATTCTCTACAGTCTGTGTCTTTGTACACCAGCAAACTGAAGTATATATATATATCTCTATACTGTACTGATTTCCTCTGTCATCATGCCTACCATGCATGTCAAAGGGATGGACATCATACCACATGCATGCATCACAAGTCCCACATCCATTCCCCCCACCCCCAAGATCCCATTTCTCCACAACCACCAAAAAGAGAAGGCAAAAAAGAAAAGAAAAAAAAAAAAAAAAACTATGATCATTAGACTGTGACAGAGGGGAGAGAGAAAATAGGTTGCTCTTACTTTTTCAAATTTATATTTTTTTCCCCAAGAGAGGAAGCTACAGGCTTAACAGCTACAAGCTCTATTTTGCCTAAAAGTGGACCTGCCAATTTGCTTCCAATGAAGGTAGCCCCTCTGCCTTCTATTTACTCTCTTCAATCTTTTCACTGTTTTATGTTTCTTTAATACTTCCATGTTTGTACATATAAACTTTTCTTCCCAAATTTTCTAATAAACGTATATACTCTTAATAAATACTGAAAAATGATTATGCCAATTGCCAGTATCCAACGTGCTTGATGGTTTACAGAGTAACAGAGCTATTTTTAAATTACCAAAAAAAGAACTGTTGGTTTTCTTGAAGAAATTTAAACCATTTCTGTCAGAACTACAGAATTAATTTATTTATCAAGACTTCAGAAATTGCGATAAAAATTAGTGGTAGACTATGCATACAGAATTAGTTTATCAAGTTTTTTATTTTCATTTTTCTTGTTTCCCATCTCTTTCTTTTTTCTGTGGGTTGGTTTTGTAACTTTATCTACTCTCCTCCTCCCTCTCTGTATATAGTACTCTCCCCCTCTCTGTCTACATTTCACTTTCTCTGAAATTCTCGAGATTGGCGTCTAAGATAAAAACCAGGGGACCTCTGTTCCAATATCATTCCATCACAACACCAGCCCTTCTCCTTCTCTGCTCCCCAAAATCTCCTCTATATCTCCTCTCGGTGAGAAAAGAAAAAGAAGACACCTGACTTCAGAAAAAAAAAACCACATTCTTGATGAGTGAGAGAGGAGGCTCTCTGTGAGAAGAGAGCCTGCCTGTTCATGCAACCACCAAAACCACCATTTATCTTCCGACAAGCAACCTCCACGAAAGATTTAGTTTTTTGGGTTTTGCGGCTTTTCTTGAATGGCCCTTTCTATGCACAGAGAGAGTAACAGCAGTGGTAGTAACAGCAAACAGCAACAAATGGATGCGAGCAAGTATGTGAGGTACACACCAGAGCAAGTGGAGGCTCTTGAGAGAGTTTATACAGAATGCCCAAAGCCTAGTTCGTTGAGGAGGCAACAGCTCATTCGGGAGTGCCCCATTCTTGCTAACATTGAGCCTAAACAAATCAAAGTCTGGTTTCAGAACCGCAGGTATATATTTCTGAAGGCTGTAACCACTGTTGGCCAGATGAGTTTGGGGTTTTTGGGATTTGTCTTTCTCCTTTTCCGGCTTTAAAGATGAGCTTTTTAGAAGTTAGTAGATTTTTCTTTTTGGTTCTTCTTGAATCATTGTAATTATGATTTATCGTTTCTTTCTCCTCTCGGGATTTTATCTTGAGTGTGTTCGATAAGAAACTGGTGAATGTAGGTTAGTCTGTGTTTCAGATGTATGTTTTCCTTTTTTTCATTTGGTTGATTTTTTTTTGAGCACTTCTGCTTTTGAATAAATAAATGTTGCTGTTAACTTTATATGTTATATTTGCTTTTGTACTCATTTGTGTATTTGGGATAGTAACGAGAGTTGGGAATTGGGAGCATCTTAATTTGCTTTTTTGTGTATTCCCAGTTTTTGCCCAAATCTGCCCATTTAGGCTTTATGTTTGGCAATAGAAAAGAGAACAAATGAACTGAAATTTTGGAATTGAGCTTTGATAATGGCTCTATTTGGAGAAATAGTGGGTTCCTGTTATTCTTTAACTATTTACTCCAAATTTGCTCTGTATGTTTGGTTGAGTTATTTTTAATATTCGCGCCTTCCAAGGTGAAATGCAATTCGTCGCCTTTTACTGGAAACCTCTCTGATCCCTCATGAAATCTGTGTCCAAAACTTCTGTCATTTATCGAGATCTTTGTGCCGAGTCTGTGTGTTTGTCATGGAAATTAAATTTGTTCATAAAAAGATGAAGTGTCACCAGTCATTTTGTCTACCCGGTCCTGTATCTTTTCCTGTAGATCTTGATTCAAATATATTAACAGTAAATGTCCATCGGATAAGTTCACGGTTGTGAAGCACTACTGAGTTTATTCAGTTGGTTATATTCTTACATATCATCATTAGGAAATGTACTTTTCACGTTCTGCATTTGTTGTTTTTATGTGATTTCCTCTATTTGCCATATTTTAGAGTTCAATGGCACTCCTTGGACGATGCAATGTGTCAGAACCCTTAAATATCATTCCTTTCTATTCGTGTACATGGAGTACACGAGCTATTTTGTTTGAATCCTGGCTTTCTTTTTCCCTTCAATTATTTCAAAAGAGCTTTTGAATAACTCAACTAACTCGAGTATTTTTAGTTATGGTTTTTGCATTCGTTAGCCTATGCGAAATGTTTTAGGTGAACCTCAAACTTCAGCAGTTTCTTTGGTGTGCAATTATGAAAATGAGTATCAATTCTAATTTCTTTGGATTTTGTGCTGTGAAGTGACAGTTAGCAAGCATAAATTCTTAGTCACTGGTCACAGTTATCTATGGTAATTTTGTGGATGTAGAGGTGAGCCATCCCCATGTTGCTTATCATTTGAGCTACTCTGATTCATGTAATATGAGCTTTAAACCTTATAATTTTCCTATCATCAGTGGGATGGTCTTGGACGCACTTAATCTTCATCTAGAATTT
>JAGSPU010001351.1:0-23777 GCA_019321725.1 Paulownia fortunei
AATACAATTTAAATTGAAGAAAAAACGAAAATCCCTATTATATTTCTAGTACTTAAGTAGGTGGGATTATTGAAGTGAGAATGGTGAGAAACAAGGGTTATGCTGCGCTGACGCCCTGAGTGGTGAGGGGAGAATCTCAGTCTCGCGACCGCCGCACGTGCGCGGCGGCGTGTTTCGGATTCCGAGCATCGTGGTCTCAGAGCGGAGGAGGGAGTCCCTAAAACCCTCCGTTTCAAGGGTTTTAGGAGGGTATATTATTTTTATCCAGTAGTGAACATAGCTCGGTTTTTAAATGGATAAATCGCATTTCCTAGCATCGATTTTTGTTGGATCATATATCTTGAGAAGTGCTTTTTCTTTCTTTTTTTCTTTTTTTTTCAAAACTAAAAGATAAAATTATTTATTATCAAATAAAAAATTCCAGCTACGTTACTATATTGCAAGAGTGAAAAGAGCAATTTGCACTACTAAGACCTATATTGCAATTTAAGATCATGCAAACCAAAAAAGAAGTCCCATGGGATTTTCTACTGAAATTTGTTAAAAAGAATCTAGCTCATGTGTTTAAATTGAATCGATCGAATTTCTTCAAATAAATTGTTTTAGCTGATTAGTTTATTTTTATTTTTTATGTATTATATTGAATGGTAAAAAATAGTAATAAAATGTAATAAAACCCATTAATTGTCCGTTAAACATTTATTAGTTTAATATATTTTAAAAAAAATCAAATAATGTGTCGTAGTAAGAAAGATAGACTAATTTTTTTTTATTTCATAAACTATTAGAGTGGCTAATGTGAGCTCGAATTATGAGCCCAATAAACCTCATTCTGCGAAAATTTTTTAATACTTTTAAAAGAGAGGCTACTTACTACCTGGTCATTAGTTCCTGCGACTTTTGTTCTGTGTTTAATGATGTAGAATAAATAAACCCACTTGTTGCTAAAAATATTTTCACCCCACCAGCTCGCTAATATATTCCTCTGATGTTTTGTACTTGATGACGCATAATCAAACAACCCTAGTTTTTGCCCAAAAGTTTAACAAAAAAAACACCAGGCCACCCTCGACCTCGCTATTAGCAAAAATTAGGTTTTTTAGAATTATACATCCAGAACACTAAATACAAGAGAGAGTAGCGAGCGGGTGGGGATGTCCTGTGTTTGTACTGTAAATTTTCAGTAGCAAATATTAGGACTTTTTTAATTTATATCATGAAATAAAAAATCAAAGAGAGAGAGTAGCGAAAGGGTGGGGGGTGGCGTGGTGTTTGTATGGTGAAACATTCTATTGCAAAAACTAGGGTTTTCTGTATTCTATATTTTATAATACAACACACATGAGAGATGTTAGCAGAAGGGTAGTGGTGAAAATTTGAGTTGCAGAAATTGGGATTTTTTAGATTTTACATCGAAAAATACAGAAAACAATAGAGAGTAGCGAGGGGCAAGGGTGGTTAGTGATTTTTTTGTGAAAACTTTAGGAAGGAAAAACTAGGGTTTTTTGGATTATGCATCATAAAGTGTAAAACACTAGAGGAATATTCCCGAGCTGGTGGGGGGAACATATATTTAGCAAAAACTAGAGTTTTTTAGATTTTTCATGCTTAAACACCGAACAAAAGTCCAAGACTAACGAGAGGGTAGTAGTGGCCTTGGAATTTGTACTGTTAAAATTTTATTAGCAAAAATTAGGTTTTTTAGGATTATACATCCTAGGAACACTAAATACAAGAGAGAGTAGTAGCGAGGGTAGGGATGGCCTGTGTTTGTACTATAAATTTTTCAGTAGCAAAAGTTAGGACTTTTTGATTTTACATCATGAAATACAAAATCAAAGAAAGAGTACCGAAAGGGTGGGGTGGCGTGGTGTTTGTATGGTGAACCTTTCTATTGCCAAACTAGGGTTTTCTGTATTCTATATTTTATAATACAACACACATGAGAGATGTTAGTAGAAGGGTGGTGGTGAAAATTTGAGTTGTAGAAATTGAGGTTTTTTATATTTCACATCGAAAAATACAGAAAACAATAGAGAGTAGCGAGGGGCGAGGGTGGTTGGTGTTTTTTTTTTGAAAACTTTAGAGCTAAAAACTAGGATTTTTTGGATTATGCATCTTAAAGTATAAAATACTAGAGGGATATTAGCGAGCTGGTGGGGTGAACATATATTTAGCAAAAACTAGGTTTTTTTAGATTTTACATGCTTAAACACAGAATAAAAGTCCAAGACTAACGAGAGGGTAGTAGTGGCATTAGATTTGTAAAAAATTATGGTTTTTTACAATTGTACATCATAGAATGCTAACACAAGAGAGAGTATCGAGGGGGTGGGGGTGGCCTGTGATTGTACTGTGAATTTTCAGTAGCAAAAGTTAGGACTTTTTGATTTTACATCATGAAATACATAACCTAAGAGAGAGAGTAGCGAAAGGGTGGGGTGGGTGGTGTTTGTATGGTGAACCTTTCTATTGCCAAAACTAGGGTTTTCTGTATTCTATATTTTATAATACAACACACATGAGAGATGTTAGCAGAAGGGTGGTGGTGAAAATTTGAGTTGCAGAAATTGGGGTATTTTAGATTTTACATCGAAAAATACAGAAAACAATAGAGGTAGCGAGGGGCGAGGGTGGTTGGTGCCTTTTTGTAAAAACTTTAGAAGCAAAAACTATTGTTTTTTGGATTATGCATCATAAAGTATAAAACACTAGAGGGATAATCCTGAGCTGGTAGGGGAACATATATTTATAAAAAACTAGGGTTTTTTAGATTTTACATGCTTAAACACCAAATAAAAGTCCGAGACTAACGAGAAGGTAGTAGTGGCCTTGAATTTGTACAGTTAAATTTTATTAGCAAAAATTAGGATTTTTAGAATTGTACATTATATTATAGAACACTAAACATAAGAGAGAGTAGAAAGGGGGTGGGGGTGGCCTGTGTTTATACTGTGATTTTTTTATTAGCAAAAGTTAGGAGTTTTTGATTTTACATCATCAAATACATAACCTAAGAGAGAGAGTAGCGAAACGGTGGGGGTGGGGTGGTGTTTGTATGCTGAACCTTTCAATTGCCAAAACTAGGGTTTTCTATATTCTATATCTTATAATACAACACACATGGGAGATGTTAGCAGAAGGGTGGTGGTGAAAATTTGAGTTGCAGAAATTGGGGTATTTTAGATTTTACATTGAAAAACACAAAAAACAATAGAGAGTAGCGAGGGGCAAGGGTTGTTGGTGTTTTTTTTGTGAAAACTTTAGTAGCAAAAAGTAGGATTTTTTCGATTATGCATCCTAAAGTATAAAACACTAGAGGGATATTAGCGAGCTGGTGGGGCGAACATATATTTAGCAAAAACTTGAGTTTTTTAGATTATACATCCTTAAACATAGAACAAAAGCCAAGACTAACGAGAGGGTAGTAGCGGCCTTGGATTTGAAAAATTAGGGTTTTTAGGATTGTACATCATAGAACGCTAAACACAATAGAGAGTATCGAGGGGGTGGGGGTGGCCTGTGATTGTACAGTGAAATTTTCATTAGCAAAAGTTAGGACTTTTTGATTTTACATCATTAAATACATAACCTAAGAGAGAGAGTAGCGAAAGGGTGGGGGTGGGGTGATGTTTATATTGTGAACCTTTGTATTACCAAAACTAGAATTTTCTGTATTCTATATTTTATAATACAACACATATGAGAGATATTAGAAGAAGGGTGGTGGTGAAAATTTGAGCTGCAGAAATTGGGGTATTTTAGATTTTACATCGAAAAATACAGAAAACAATAGAGAGTAGCGAGGGGCAAGGGTGGTTGCTGTTTTTTTTGTGAAAACTTTAGAAGTGAAAACTAGGGTTTTTTGGATTATGCATCATAAAGTATAAAATACAATAGGGATATTAGCGACCTGGTGGGGTGAACATATATTTAGCAAAAACTATGATTTTTTAGATTTTACATGGTTAAATACAGAACAAAAGTGTGAGACTAACGAGAGGCTAGTAGTGGCCTTAGATTTGTACTGTTAAAATTTTATTAGCAAAAATTAGGGTTTTTAGGATTGTACACTATAGAACACTAAACACAAGAGAGAGTAGCGAGGGGGTCGGGATGGCCTATGTTTGTACTGTGATTTTTTTATTAGCAAAAGTTAGGACTTTTTGATTTTACATCATGAGATACATAACCTAAGAAAGAGACAGTAGCGAAACGGTGGGGGTGGGGTGTCGTTTGTAAGGTGAACCTTTCTATTACCAAAACTAGGGTTTTCTATATTCTATATTTTATAATACAACACACATGAGAGATGTTAGCAGAAGGGTGGTGGTGAAAATTTGAGTTGCAGAAATTGGGATATTTTAGATTTTACATCGAAAAATACAGAAAACATAGAGAAGAGTAGCGGGCGAGGGGTGGTTGGTGTTTTTTCTGTGAAAACTTTAGGAGCAAAAAGTAGGATTTTGGATTATGCATCCTAAAGTATAAAACACTAGGGGATATTAGCGAGCTGGTAGGGTGAACATATATTTAGCAAAAACATGGGTTTTTTAGATTTTACATCCTTAAACATAGAACAAAAGCCCAAGACTAATGAGAGGTAGTAACGGCGTTGGATTTGTAAAAAATTAGGTTTTTAGGATTGTACATCATAGAACGCTAAACACAATAGAGAGTATCAAGAGGGTGGGGGTGGCCTGTGATTGTACAGTGAAATTTTCAGTAGCAAAAGTTAGTACTTTTTGATTTAGCATCATAAAATACATAACCTAAGAGAGAGAGTAGCGAAAGGGTGGGGTGGGGTGATGTTTATATTGTGAACCTTTGTATTACCAAAACTAGAGTTTTCTGTATTCTATATTTTATAATACAACACATATGAGAGATATTAGAAGAAGGGTGGTGGTGAAAATTTAAGTTGTAAAAATTGGGGTATTTTTAGATTTTACATCGAAAAATACAGAAAACAATAGAGAGTAGCGAGGGGCGAGTTGGTTGGTGTTTTTTTTGTGTGAAAACTTTAGAATAAAAACTAGGGTTTTTTGATTATGCATCATAAAGTATAAAATACAAGAGGGATATTAGCGACTGGTGGGGTGAACATATATTTAGCAAAAACTATGATTTTTTAGATTTTACATGCTTAAACACAGAACAAAAGTGCGAGACTAACGAGAGGGTAGTAGTGGCCTTGGATTTGTACTGTTAAAATTTTATTAGCAAAAATTAGGGTTTTTAGGATTGTACATTATAGAACACTAAACACAAGAGAGAGTAGCGAGGGGATGGGGATGGCCTGTGTTTTTACTATTATTTTTTAGTAGCAAAAGTTAGGACTTTTTAATTTAGCATCATGAAATACATAACCTAAGAGAGAGAGTAGCGAAAGGGTGGGGTGGGGTGATGTTTGTATGGTGAACCTTTGTATTCCAAAACTAGAGTTTTCTGTATTTTATATTTTATAATACAACACACATGAGAGATGTTAGAAGAAGGGTGGTGGTGAAAATTGAGTTGCAGAAATTGGGATTTTAGATTTTACATCGAAAAATACAGAAAACAATAGAGAGTAGCGAGGGGCGAGGGTGGTTGGTGTTTTTTTTGTGAAAACTTTAAAAGTAAAAACTAGGATTTTTTGGATTATGCATCATAAAGTATAAAATACAAGAGGGATATTAGCGACTGGTGGGGCGAACATATATTTAGCAAAAATACTGATTTTTTAGATTTTACATGCTTAAACACAGAACAAAAGTGCGAGACTAACGAGAGGCTAGTAGTGGCCTTAGATTTGTACTGTTAAAATTTTATTAGCAAAAATTAGGGTTTTTAGGATTGTACATTATAGAAAACTAAACACAAGAGAGAGTAGCGAGGGGGTGGGGGTGGCCTGTGTTTTTACTATTATTTTTTAGTAGCAAAAGTTAGTACTTTTTAATTTACATCATGAAATACATAACCTAAGAGAGAGAGTAGCGAAAGGGTGGGGTGGGGTGGTGTTTGTATTGGTGAACCTTTGTATTGCCAAAACTAGAGTTTTCTGTATTTTATATTTTATAATACAACACACATGAGAGATATTAGAAGAATGGTGGTGGTGAAAATTTGAGTTGCAGAAATTAGGGTATTTTAGATTTTACATCGAAAAATACAGAAAATAATAGAGAGTAGCGAGGGGCGAGGGTGGTTGGTGTTTTTTTTGTGAAAACTTTAGGAGCAAAAAGTAGGATTTTTTGGATTATGCATCCTAAAGTATAAAACACTAGAGGGATATTAGCGAGCTGGTGGGGTGAACATATATTTAGCAAAAACATGGGTTTTTTAGATTTTACATCCTTAAACATAGAACAAAAGTCCAAGACTAACGAGATGGTAGTAACGGCGTTGGATTTGTAAAAAATTAAGGTTTTTAGGATTGTACATCATAGAAAGCTAAACATAATAGAGATTATCGAGGGGGTGGGGAGGCCTGTGATTGTACAGTGAAATTTTCAGTAGCAAAAGTTAGTACTTTTTGATTTAGCATCATGAAATACATAACCTAAGAGAGAGAGTAGCGAAAGGGTGGGGTGGGGTGATGTTTATATTGTGAACCTTTGTATTACCAAAACTAGAATTTTCTGTATTCTATATTTTATAATACAACACATATGAGAGATATTAGAAGAAGGGTGGTGGTGAAAATTTGAGTTGCAGAAATTGGGGTATTTTAGATTTTACATCGAAAAATACAGAAAACAATAGAGAGTAGCGAGGGGCGAGGGTGGTTGATATTTTTTTGTGAAAACTTTAGAAGTAAAAACTAGGATTTTTTGGATTATGCATCATAAAGTATAAAATACAAGAGGGATATTAGCGACCTGGTGGGGTGAACATATATTTAGCAAAAACTATGATTTTTTAGATTTTACATGCTTAAACACAGAAAAAAAGTGCGAGACTAACGAGAGGCTAGTAGTGGCCTTAGATTTGTACTGTTAAAATTTTATTAGCAAAAATTAGGGTTTTTAGGATTGTACATTGTAGAATTCTAAACACACGAGAGAGTAGCGAGGGGGTTGGATGGCCTGTGTTTTTACTATTATTTTTTAGTAGCAAAAGTTAGTACTTTTTAATTTAGCTTCATGAAATACATAACCTAAGAGAGAGAGTAGTGAAAGGGTGGGGTGGGGTGTGTGTTTGTATTGTGAACCTTTGTATTACCAAAACTAGAGTTTTCTGTATTTTATATTTTATAATACAACACACATGAGAGATATTAGAAGAAGCGTGGTGGTGAAAATTTGAGTTGCAGAAATTGGGGTATTTTAGATTTTACATCGAAAAATACAGAAAACAATAGAGAGTAGCGAGGGGCGATGGTGGTTGGTGTTTTTTTTGTGAAAACTTTAGAAGTAAAAACTAGGATTTTTTGGATTATGCATCATAAAGTATAAAATACAAGAGGGATATTAGCGACCTGGTGGGGTGAACATATATTTAGTAAAAACATGATTTTTTAGATTTTACATGCTTAAACACAGAACAAAAGTGCGAAACTAACGAGAGGCTAGTAGTGGCCTTAGATTTGTACTGTTAAAATTTTATTAGCAAAAATTAGGGTTTGTAGGATTGTACATTATAGAACACTAAACACAAGAGAGAGTAGCGAGGGGTGGGGATGGCCTGTGTTTTTACTGTGATTTTTTTATTGGCAAAAGTTAGGACTTTTTGATTTTACATCATTAAATACATAACTTAAGAGAGAGAGTAGCGAAAGGGTGGAGGTGGCGTGGTGTTTGTATGGTGAACCTTTCATTGCCAAAACTAGAGTTTTCTATATTCTATATTTTATAATATAGCACACATGAGAGATGTTAGTAGAAGTGTGGTGCTGAAAATTTGAGTTGTAGAAATTGGGATTTTTTAGATTTTACATCGAAGAATATAGAAAACAATAGAGAGTAGCGAGGGGCGAGGGTTGTTGGTGTTTTTTATGTTAAAACTTTTGGAGAAAAAACTCGAATTTTTTGGATTATGCATCGTAAAGTATAAAACAATAAAGGATATTAGCGAGCTGGTGGGGTGAACATATATTTAGCAAAAATTAGGGTTATTTAGATTTTACATGCTTAAACACCTAGTAAAAGTCCGAGACTAACGAGAGGGTAGCAGCGGCCTTGGATTTGTGCTGTTAAAATTTCATTAGTTTTAATTAGGGTTTTTAGGATTATACATCCTAGAACACTAAATACAAGAGAGAGTACCGAGGGGGTGGGGGTGGCCTGTGTTTTTACTATTATTTTTTTAGTAGCAAAACTTAGGACTTTTTGATTTTACATCATGAGATACATAACCTAAGAGAGAGAGAGTAGCGAAACGGTGGGGGTGGTGTGGTGTTTGTAAGGTGAACCTTTCTATTGCCAAAACTAGGGTTTTCTATATTCTATATTTTATAATACAACACATATGTGAGATGTTAGCAGAAGGGTGGTGGTGAAAATTTGAGATGCAGAAATTGGGATATTTTAGATTTTACATCGAAAAATATAAAAAACAATAGAGAGTAGCGAGGGGCGAGGGTGGTTGGTGTTTTTTTTGTGAAAACTTTAGGAGCAAAAAGTAGGATTTTTTGGATTATGCATCTTAAAGTATAAAACACTAGAGGGATATTAACGAGCTGGTGGGGTGAACATATATTTAGCAAAAACTTGGGTTTTTTAGATTTTACATCCTTAAACATAGAACAAAAGTCCAATACTAACGAGAGGGTAGTAGCGGCATTGGATTTGTAAAAAATTAGGGTTTTTAGGATTGTACATCATAGAACGCTAAACACAATAGAGAGTATCGAGGGGGTGGGTGTGGCCTGTGATTGTACAGTGAAATTTTCATCAGCAAAACTTAGTACTTTTTGATTTAGCATCAGGAAATACATAACCTAAGAGAGAGAGTAGCGAAAGGGTGGGGTGGGGTGATATTTGTATTGTGAACCTTTGTATTACCAAAATTAGAGTTTTCTGTATTCTATATTTTATAATACAACACACATGAGAGATATTAGAAGAAGGGTGGTGGTGAAAATTTGAGTTGCAGAAATTAGGGTATTTTAGATTTTACATCGAAAAATACAAAAACAAATAGACATTAGTGAAGGCAAGGGTGGTTGGTGCTTTTTTTATGAAAACTTTAGAAGCAAAAACTAGGGTTTTTTGGATTATGCATCATAAAGTATAAAACACTAGAGGGATATTAGCAACCTGGTGGGGTGAACTTATATTTAGCAAAAATTAGGTTTATTTAGATTTTACATGCTTAAACACCTAGTAAAAGTCCGAGACTAACGAGAGGGTAGTAGCGGCCTTGGATTTTGCTGTTAAAATTTCATTAGTCAAAATTAGGGTTTTTAGGATTATACATCCTAGAACACTAAATACAAGAGAGAGTAGCGAGGGGGTGGGGGTGGCCTGTGTTTTTACTATTATTTTTTTAGTAGCAAAACTTAGGACTTTTTGATTTTACATCATGAGATAACATAACCTAAGAGAGAGAGAGTAGCGAAACGGTGGGGGTGGGTGGTGTTTGTAAGGTGAACCTTTCTATTGCTAAAACTAGGGTTTTCTATATTCTATATTTTATAATACAACACACATGTGAGATGTTAGCAGAAGGGGTGGTGAAAATTTGAGTTGCAGAAATTGGGATATTTTTAGATTTTACATCGAAAAATATAAAAAACAATAGAGAGTAGCGAGGGGCGAGGGTGGTTGGTGTTTTTTTTGTGAAAACTTTAGGAGCAAAAAGTAGGATTTTTTTGATTATGCATCTTAAAGTATAAAACACTAGAGGGATATTAACGAGCTTGTAGGGTGAACATATATTTAGCAAAAACATGGGTTTTTTAGATTTTACATCCTTAAACATAGAACAAAGTCCAAGACTAACGAGAGGGTAGTAACGGCGTTGGATTTGTAAAAAATTAAGTTTTTAGGATTGTACATCATAGAAAGCTAAACAAATAGAGATTATCGAGGGGGTGGGGGAGGCCTGTGATTGTACAGTGAAATTTTCAGTAGCAAAAGTTAGTACTTTTTGATTTAGCATCATGAAATACATAACCTAAGAGAGAGAGTAGCGAAAGGGTGGGGTGGGGTGATGTTTATATTGTGAACCTTTGTATTACCAAAACTAGAATTTTCTGTATTCTATATTTTATAATACAACACATATGAGAGATATTAGAAGAAGGGTGGTGGTGAAAATTTGAGTTGCAGAAATTGGGGATTTTAGATTTTACATCGAAAAATACAGAAAACAATAGAGAGTAGCGAGGGGCGAGGGTGGTTGATATTTTTTTTGTGAAACTTTAGAAGTAAACACTAGGATTTTTTGGATTATGCATCATAAAGTATAAAATACAAGAGGGATATTAGCGACCTGGTGGGGTGAACATATATTTAGCAAAAACTATGATTTTTTAGATTTTACATGCTTAAACACAGAAAAAAAGTGCGAGACTAACGAGAGGCTAGTAGTGGCCTTAGATTTGTACTGTTAAAATTTTATTAGCAAAAATTAGGGTTTTTAGGATTGTACATTGTAGAATTCTAAACACAAGAGAGAGTAGCGAGGGGGTTGGGATGGCCTGTGTTTTTACTATTATTTTTTAGTAGCAAAAGTTAGTACTTTTTAATTTAGCTTCATGAAATACATAACCTAAGAGAGAGAGTAGTGAAAGGGTGGGGGTGGGTGATGTTTGTATTGTGAACCTTTGTATTACCAAAACTAGAGTTTTTCTGTATTTATATTTTATAATACAACACACATGAGAGATATTAGAAGAAGCGTGGTGGTGAAAATTTGAGTTGCAGAAATTGGGGTATTTTAGATTTTACATCGAAAAATACAGAAAACAATAGAGAGTAGCGAGGGCGATGGTGGTTGGTGTTTTTTTTGTGAAAACTTTAGAAGTAAAAACTAGGTTTTTTGGATTATGCATCATAAAGTATAAAATACAAGAGGGATATTAGCGACCTGGTGGGGTGAACATATATTTAGTAAAAACATAGTTTTTTTAGATTTTACATGCTTAAACACAGAACAAAAGTGCGAAACTAACGAGGGCTAGTAGTGGCCTTAGATTTGTACTGTTAAAATTTTATTAGCAAAAATTAGGGTTTTTAGGATTGTACATTATAGAACACTAAACACAAGAGAGAGTAGCGAGGGGTGGGGATGGCCTGTGTTTGTACTGTGATTTTTTTATTGGCAAAAGTTAGGACTTTTTGATTTTACATCATTAAATACATAACTTAAGAGAGAGAGTAGCGAAAGGGTGGAGGTGGCGTGGTGTTTGTATGGTGAACCTTTCATTGCCAAAACTAGAGTTTTCTATATTCTATATTTTATAATATAGCACACATGAGAGATGTTAGTAGAAGTGTGGTGCTGAAAATTTGAGTTGTAGAAATTGGGATTTTTTAGATTTTACATCGAAGAATATAGAAAACAATAGAGAGTAGCGAGGGGCGAGGGTTGTTGGTGTTTTTTATGTTAAAACTTTTGGAGAAAAAACTCGAATTTTTTGGATTATGCATCGTAAAGTATAAAACAATAAAGGATATTAGCGAGCTGGTGGGGTGAACATATATTTAGCAAAAATTAGGGTTATTTAGATTTTACATGCTTAAACACCTAGTAAAAGTCCGAGACTAACGAGAGGGTAGCAGCGGCCTTGGATTTGTGCTGTTAAAATTTCATTAGTTTTAATTAGGGTTTTTAGGATTATACATCCTAGAACACTAAATACAAGAGAGAGTACCGAGGGGGTGGGGGTGGCCTGTGTTTTTACTATTATTTTTTTAGTAGCAAAACTTAGGACTTTTTGATTTTACATCATGAGATACATAACCTAAGAGAGAGAGAGTAGCGAAACGGTGGGGGTGGTGTGGTGTTTGTAAGGTGAACCTTTCTATTGCCAAAACTAGGGTTTTCTATATTCTATATTTTATAATACAACACATATGTGAGATGTTAGCAGAAGGGTGGTGGTGAAAATTTGAGATGCAGAAATTGGGATATTTTAGATTTTACATCGAAAAATATAAAAAACAATAGAGAGTAGCGAGGGGCGAGGGTGGTTGGTGTTTTTTTTGTGAAAACTTTAGGAGCAAAAAGTAGGATTTTTTGGATTATGCATCTTAAAGTATAAAACACTAGAGGGATATTAACGAGCTGGTGGGGTGAACATATATTTAGCAAAAACTTGGGTTTTTTAGATTTTACATCCTTAAACATAGAACAAAAGTCCAATACTAACGAGAGGGTAGTAGCGGCATTGGATTTGTAAAAAATTAGGGTTTTTAGGATTGTACATCATAGAACGCTAAACACAATAGAGAGTATCGAGGGGGTGGGTGTGGCCTGTGATTGTACAGTGAAATTTTCATCAGCAAAACTTAGTACTTTTTGATTTAGCATCAGGAAATACATAACCTAAGAGAGAGAGTAGCGAAAGGGTGGGGTGGGGTGATATTTGTATTGTGAACCTTTGTATTACCAAAATTAGAGTTTTCTGTATTCTATATTTTATAATACAACACACATGAGAGATATTAGAAGAAGGGTGGTGGTGAAAATTTGAGTTGCAGAAATTAGGGTATTTTAGATTTTACATCGAAAAATACAAAAACAAATAGACATTAGTGAAGGCAAGGGTGGTTGGTGCTTTTTTTATGAAAACTTTAGAAGCAAAAACTAGGGTTTTTTGGATTATGCATCATAAAGTATAAAACACTAGAGGGATATTAGCAACCTGGTGGGGTGAACTTATATTTAGCAAAAATTAGGTTTATTTAGATTTTACATGCTTAAACACCTAGTAAAAGTCCGAGACTAACGAGAGGGTAGTAGCGGCCTTGGATTTGTGCTGTTAAAATTTCATTAGTCAAAATTAGGGTTTTTAGGATTATACATCCTAGAACACTAAATACAAGAGAGAGTAGCGAGGGGGTGGGGGTGGCCTGTGTTTTTACTATTATTTTTTTAGTAGCAAAACTTAGGACTTTTTGATTTTACATCATGAGATACATAACCTAGAGAGAGAGAGAGTAGCGAAACGGTGGGGGGTGTGTGTGGTGTTTGTAAGGTGAACCTTTCTATTGCTAAAACTAGGGTTTTCTATATTCTATATTTTATAATACAACACACATGTGAGATGTTAGCAGAAGGGTGGTGGTGAAAATTTGAGTTGCAGAAATTGGGATATTTTAGATTTTACATCGAAAAATATAAAAAACAATAGAGAGTAGCGAGGGGCGAGGGTGGTTGGTGTTTTTTTTGTGAAAACTTTAGGAGCAAAAAGTAGGATTTTTTGGATTATGCATCTTAAAGTATAAAACACTAGAGGATATTAACGAGCTTGTGGGGTGAACATATATTTAGCAAAAACTTGGGTTTTTTAGATTTTCCATCCTTAAACATAGAACAAAAGTCCAATACTAACGAGAGGGTAGTAGCGGCATTGGATTTGTAAAAAATTAGGGTTTTTAGGATTGAACATCATAGAACGCTAAACACAATAGAGAGTATCGAGGGGGTGGGTGTGGCCTGTGATTGTACAGTGAAATTTTCATCAGCAAAACTTAGTACTTTTTGATTTAGCATCAGGAAATACATAACCTAAGAGAGAGAGTAGCGAAAGGGTGGGGGTGGGGTGATGTTTGGATTGTGAACCTTTGTATTACCAAAATTAGAGTTTTCTGTATTCTATATTTTATAATACAACACACATGAGAGATATTAGAAGAAGGGTGGTGGTGAAAATTTGAGTTGCAGAAATTAGGGTATTTTAGATTTTACATCGAAAAATACAAAAACAAATAGACATTAGTGAAGGGCGAGGGTGGTTGGTGCTTTTTTTATGAAAACTTTAGAAGCAAAAACTAGGGTTTTTTGGATTATGCATCATAAAGTATAAAACACTAGAGGGATATTAGCAACCTGGTGGGGTGAACTTATATTTAGCAAAAACTAGAATTTTTTAGATTTTACATGCTTAAACACAAAACAAAAGTGCGAGACTAACGAGAGGGTAGTAGTGGCCTTGAATTTGTACTATTAAAATTTTATTAGCAAAAATTAGGGCTTTTACGATTGTACATTATCGAACACTAAACACAAGAGAGAGTAGCGAGGGGGTGGGGGTGGCCTGTGTTTGTAGTATGATTTTTTTTATAGCAAAAGTTAGGACTTTTTTATTTTACATCATAAAATACATAACCTAAGAGAGAGAGAGTAGCGAAATGGTGGGGTAGCGTGGTGTTTGTATGGTGAATCTTTCTATTGCCAAAACTAGGGTTTTTTATATTCTATATTTTATAATATAGCACACATGAGAGATGTTACTAGAAGTGTGGTGGTGAAAATTTGAGTTATAGAAATTGAGATATTTTAGATTTTACATCGAAAAATATAGAAAATAATAGAGAGAAGCGAGGGGCGAGGGTTGTTGGTGTTTTTTTTGTGAAAACTTTAGGGGCAAAAACTCGTGTTTTTTTATTATGCATCATAAAGTATAAAACACTAGAGTGATATTAGTGACCTGGTGGGGTGAACTTATATTTAGGAAAAACTAGAATTTTTTAGATTTTACATGCTTAAACACAAAACAAAAGTGCGAGATTAACGAGAGGTTGTAGTGGCCTTGGATTTGTACTGTTAAAATTTTATTAGCAAAAATTAGGGTTTTTAGGATTGTACATTATCGAACACTAAACACAAGAGAGAGTAGCGAGGTGGTGGGGGTGCCCTGTGTTTGTACTATGATTTTTTTAGTAGCAAAAGTTAGGACTTTTTGATTTTACATTATTAAATACATAACCTAAGAGAGAGACTAGCGAAATGTTAGGGGTTGGGTGGTGTTTGTATGGTGAACCTTTCTATTGCCAAAACTAGGGTTTTCTATATTCAATATTTTATAATACAACACACATGAGAGATGTTAGCAGAAGGGTTGTGGTGAAAATTTGAGTTGTAGAAATTAGGGTATTTTAGATTTTACATCAAAAAATACAGAAAACAATAGAGAGTAGCGAGGGGCGAGGGTGGTTGGTGTTTTTTTTGTGAAAACTTTAGAAGCAAAAACTAGTGTTTTTTGGATTATGCACCATAAAGTATAAAACAATAGAGCGATATTAGTGACCTGGTTGGGTGAACTTATATTTAGCAAAAACTAGAATTTTTTAGATTTTACATGCTTAAACCCAAAAACGTCTTTTCAACATGTATCAAGAGATCTAAGATCACACAAATGGATTTTTAGTTAAACTTTGGTCATTTCTAAAAATTCTAACACAACCCAAAGATTGATAATAACTCTTTCTTACAACTCTCTTTCACGGTAACTATAGAAAATTATAATTTAACAATCTTCCTTATTTTCTACAAATAGTAAACATTTTCCTACTATGTCCTCCATAAAATTTCTAAATTTTCATCACCTAGAATTTAAAAGTCTTAATAATCCTGAAATAATCCACCATGCATAATTCTCAATAAATCAATCAACACAAAAGGTTATATCATAATCCTAGCCAATATAACAAAATTAACCTACAACTCTTAAAATCTATTTAGTTGATCTTGAACCTCCAGAAGGAATTAAAATATTATAATTGACCTCATATATATATATATATATATATCAAGTACCCTATCCAGTCTTATACATACATAGTAGATAATAGAGAATATGTAGCTCTAAAGATAGAATACCAACCATAAAGTTTATACCTGTTACTACTGATGAGTCTCCCTCAATATTATTTTATACAAATTCTTAAAACACATGGCCAATATTATTCATGAAATAAAAAATGAATTATACAACAAATAAAACTTACTGGCATGGTTGTGCTCCCCAGTTTCAAAGGTCATGTACATGGACAGTCTACAAAACCACAAACTGGGCTCTGATACCACTTGTAACACCCCCATTACTACAAAACTATATATATAGTATAATTTAACATGATAGAGCCTGTGTGCATGCATTATTATTATTTTTTCTGCAACATATTAATAAATAATAAAATTTTCCCACTCACAAACTAATATATATACATGCAGAGGACCCATAATAATCATAATATTTATATACCCGTGTACAAAAAAGTTATAAAGTAATACATTGTACAAATCCCAAAACCGAATACAATAGACTACAAAATCAAATAAGTTAACAATCAACCCAACAGGTCGTCATCCATGTACACTCATCCTCAGAACTTGCAGGAACCCCAATAGCTTGCCCAGTAAGTCCATGGTATCAAGTATCACCAGACTCACCTACAATGCATAAACTATATGAGCTAACGCTCAGCAAGTAATGATTATGCATGTCAAAGAATAATTCACAATATCAATTCATGCATCTCAACATGCTATGCCCATAATGCAATTTTATGCATCAAAATACTTCTCTCAAAATCATTTCTTTCTTGGGCCCCTGACCAACGCTACTATCCCATGCACCGGAAAAGAGCTCTGTACATCGCCATAATCCAATGGCCAATAATCACAAAAGCATGCAAATCCATGCACACTCATACGCATGCAAATCCATGCATGCGAACCTACAAATCCATGCATGCTTCGGTGCACTAGTAGTGGTCAGTAAAATATTTTTCTTTCTCAGAATCATGCCGTGCAATGCACGATTTATCACAATGCTTGTATATGTGTATGCACGTGCCAATGACCATGTATGTATGCTCAATGGACATGAATGACAGTAATGCATGCCCTCTGCTACGCACATATGATCAATGGTATTACATATAAATCACAACATTTACTATGTCTATGCATTGTAGTTGCACATGAATCTTTACTTACCTTGATCGGTTGTGTGTTACTTCTAGGTTTCTTAAGTATTACTCCCCAACCCTAGATGTGAAACAATCTGTAAAAACAAGATATCAATCACCACCCTCAATTAACAAGTTCATTATACCTAATGTAGTATAAAGATCTTGAATCTCAATTTAACTAAACAACCTTACCACTTAGAAACTATAACCGAATACAACCTTTTACGTACCTTTGTTCCATATCTTAAATGTATACTAACCTCACTTAATTGATGTATTATAACTCTTACAACATTTCCCTAAATGTTAGGGATCAAATGCACCACATCTATGCTGGAACATGTTAATGAACCAAATGGGACAGATTCACCACTTCACATTTTCTTGCTGCCACATTAATTTGCATGATGATTTTAACACCCTTAGACATATTCATTCACTCCACAATTTTTATCACACTTATATAACATAAAAAAAAATGTAACCATGTCATTAATGGCTAAAACTCACGATATAGCTTCCCAAGTTCAGCTTCTTTCACAGCATACTGAAACAGATTTTTCCCACCATGACAGTTTTACGCACTTCATGACATTAATGGTTTTGGCACCATTAAGTATATTCAATCACTCCCAAATTTTCACCACACTTATATAACATATAAAAAGAGACAACCAGGTTATATCCTTGCCAAAAATAATGGATTTAACACTGTAAAACAAGTCCACTTCACATAGGATAGAATCTGAAATTTGATGGTGATAGTTTTGAGCATCTCTTCAATATCATGCCCTATTTCAATTTCTAACCGATGAAAGTTTATTCAAATACTCTTAACCCATATATAAACATGTATATGATGATAATTACAGGTTTCATTCAACATACCATACACTTTTGAAGCCTAAAATACAAGAAAACAGTAAGGTGACAGTTTCTGCCACAAGTATTTCCTATTAAGTGTTTGTCATCAAAAACCCTTTCTTTGGACCAAAGTCTAACTAAAAACTTCCTAACACTTTATAAGATATATTAAAATCTTATTAAATAATAAAACCATTCAGAATAATCTGAAAACCAAAGGCAAAACCATAGATAAGTGTTACCTATGCAGATTTTGAGGTTAAACTTGATGGTAATCACTTCTCCTTCGCTTTTCTTGCTTTTATTTCAACTTGGAATCAATTTGGAGCACTTGGATACCTTAAGGTGTGTGTTTGGAAGATGAAAATGGCTGAAATCAAGGTCTGGTCGTGGTTTAAGGGTGAAGGGTTTGAGGTGTTAGCTTGAGATGTTAGCTTAAGTTTTATAAGAAGAAAGCATGAGTGGCAAAGCTTGAGGTGGCATGTAATGGTATAATCTAATTTTCTCTCTTATCTTGCAGCCCTAATCTTGTGTGTCTCACATATTCTTATTTGGTTGCAACCTATCTTAGTCACCATTCATTCCCATAGGTAATTCCTATGTCCGTTCATTCGATCTCCAAACCGATTGACATCCGATTCTTAAATGATTGTCTAGTTTGTATTTCTAAAATCATATGCACATATGGACCTTGTATTATGACACTTAAATCACATTATATCATGTTCAATATCCCAAGTATGTTTAATCCATGGATGTGTACTTTTAAAACACATCGATCTAATTAAATCGAATCATATAAACTTACTAGTAACACCTTTAACACTTCCAAAATTATAACATATAACCTATGAATATCCAATATATCGACCAATCTATTCTTCTTCTTATTTAAATATAGAATTTCTTAATTAGGTTATAAGATCTCAACTACTTATATCATGTGATAGCATTAGAGGTTTAACGATTAAGAATGCTATATAAGATGCCATATAAATGTTAATGTAAATTAGCATATAAGTAGCATGTAATGCATGAATCAAATTGGCCAAGTGAGTTGTGAGAGGTTTGGGTATCACAGTGGGGTGGCCTGTGTTTGTACTATAATTTTTTGGTAGCAAAAGTTAGGACTTTTCGATTTTACATCATTAAATATATAACCTAAGAGAGAGCAAGCGAAATGGTAGGGGTGGGGTGTTGTTTGTATGGTGAACCTTTCTATTGGCAAAACTAGGGTTTTCTATATTCTATATTTTAAATACAACACACATGAGAGATGTTAGCAGAAGGGTGGTGGTGAAAATTTGAGTTGCATAAATTAGGGTATTTTAGATTTTATATAAAAAAATACAGAAAATAATAGAGAGTAGCGAGGGGCGAGGGTGGTTGGTGTTTTTTTATGAAAAACTTTAAAAGAAAAAACAATGGTTTTTTGGATTATGCATCATAAAGTATCAAACACAAGAGGGATATTAGCGACCTGGTGGGTGAACATATATTTAGCAAAAAGTAGGGTTTTTAGATTTTACATGCTTAAACACAAAACACAAGTCTGAGACTAACGAGAGGGTAGTAGTGGCCTTGGATTTGCACTGTTAAAATTGTATTAGCCAAAATTAGGGTTTTTAGGATTGTACATTATAGAACACTAAACACAAGAGAGAGTAGCAAGGAGGTGGGGTGGCCTGTGTTTGTACTGTGATTTTTTTATTAGCAAAACATAGGACTTTGTGATTTTATATCATGAAATACATAACCTAAGAGAGAGAGTAGCGAAAGGGTGGGGGGTGGGTGGTGTTTGTATGGTGAACCTTTGTATTACCAAAACTAGAGTTTTCTGTATTTTATATTTTATAATACAACACACATGAGAGATGTTAGCAGAAGGGTGGTGGTAAAAATTTGAGTTGTAGAAATTGGGGTATTTTAGATTTTACATCGAAAAATACAGAAAACAATAGAGAGTAGCGAGGGGCGAGGGTTGGTAGTGTTTTTTTTGTGAAAACTTTAGGAGCAAAAACTCGATTTTTGGATTATGCATCATAAAGTATAAAACAATAGAGGGATATTAGCGACCTGGTGGGGTGAACTTATATTTAGCAAAAACTAGAATTTTTTAAATTTTACATGCTTAAACACAAAACAAAAGTGCGAGACTAACGAGAGGGTAGTAGTGGCCTTGGATTTGTACTGTTAAAATTTTATTAGCAAAAATTAGGTTTTTTAGGATTGTACATTATAGAACTCTAAACACAAGAGAGAGTAGCGAGGGGGTGGGGGTGGCCTGTGTTTGTACTGTGATTTTTTTAGTAGCAAAAGTTAGGACTTTTTGATTTTACATCATTAAATACATAACCTAAGAGAGAGAGTAGCGAAAGGGTGGGGTGGCGTGGTGTTTGTATGGTGAACCTTTCTATTGCCAAAACTAAGGTTTTCTATATTCTATTTTTTATTATATAACACACATGAGAGATGTTACAGAAGTGTGGTGGTGAAAATTTGAGTATAGAAATGGGATTTTTTAGATTTTACATCGAAAAATATAGAAAAACAATAGAGAGTAGCGAGGGGCGAGGTGGTTGGTGTTTTTTTTTGTGAAAACTTTGAAGAAAAAACTCGAGTTTTTTGGATTATGCATCCTAAAGTATAAAACACTAGAGGGATATTAGCGAGCTGGTGGGTGAACATATATTTAGCAAAAACTAGGGTTTTTAGATTTTACATGCTTAAACACAGAACAAAAGTTCGAGACTAACGAGATGGTAGTAGTGGCCTTGGATTTGTACTGTTAAAATTTTATTAGCAAAAATTAGGGTTTTTAGGATTGTACATTATAGAACACTAAACACAAGAGAGAGTAGCGAGGGGGTGGGGGTGGCCTGTGTTTGTACTGTGATTTTTTTAGTAGCAAAAGTTAGGACTTTTTGATTTTACATCATGAAATACATAACCTAAGAGAGAGAGTAGCGAAAGGGTGGGTGCGTGGTGTTTGTATGGTGAACCTTTCTATTGCCAAAACTAGGTTTTCTATATTCTATATTTTATAATACAACACACATGAGAGATGTTAGCAGAAGGGTGGTGGTGAAAATTTGAGTTGCAGAAATTGGATTTTTTCTAATTTACATCAAAAAATACAGAAAACAATAGAGAGTAGCGAGGGCGAGTGTGGTTGGTGTTTTTTTTTGTGAAAACTTTAGAAACAAAAACTAGGATTTTTTGGATTATGCATCCTAAAGTATAAAACACTAGAGGGATATTAGCGAGCTGGTGAGGCGAACATATATTAGCAAAAACTAGAGTTTTTTAGATTTTACATGCTTAAACACAAAACACAAGTCCGAGACTAACGAGAGGGTAGTAGTGGCCTTGGATTTGTACTGTTAAAATTTTATTAGCAAAAATTAGGGTTTTTTGGATTGTACATTATAGAACACTAAACACAAGAGAGAGTAGAGAGGGGGTGGGGGTGGCCTGTGTTTGTACTGTGATTTTTTTTGTAGCAAAAGTTAGGACTTTTTGATTTTATATCATGAAATACATAACCTAAGAGAGAGTAGCGAAACGGTGGGGGTAGGGTGGTGTTTGTATGGTGAACCTTTCTATTTCCAAAACTAGGGTTTTCTATATTCTATATTTTATAATACAACACACATGAGAGATGTTAGCAGAAGGGTGGTGGTGAAAATTTGAGTTGCAGAAATTAGGCTATTTTAGATTTTACATCGAAAAATACAAAACAATAGAGAGTAGCGAGGGGCGAGGGTGGTTGGTGTTTTTTTTTTGCGAAAACATTAGAAACAAAAACTAGGGTGTTTTGGATTATGGATATTAAAGTATAAAACGCTAGAGGGATATTAGCGACTGGTGGGTTGAACACATATTTAGCAAAAACTAAGGTTTTTAGATTTTACACGCTTAAACACAGAACAAAAGTCCAAACTAACGAGAGGGTAGTAGTGGCCTTGGATTTGCACTGTTAAAATTTTATTAGCAAAAATTAGGTTTTTTAGGATTGTACATTATAGAACATTAAACACAAGAGAGTGTAGAGAGGGGGTGGGGGTGGCCTGTATTTGCACTGTGATTTTTTTAGTAGCAAAAGTTAGGACTTTTTGATTTTACATCATGAAATACATAATATAAGAGAGAGAGTTGAGAAAGGGTGGGGCTGGCGTGGTGTTTGTATGGTGAAACTTTCTATTGCCAATACTAGGGTTTTCTGTATTCTATATTTTATAATACAACACACATGAGAGATGTTAGGAGAAGGGTAGTGGTGAAAATTTGAGTTGCAAAATTGGGATTTTTTAGATTTTACAACGTAAAATACAAAAAACAACAGAGAGTAGCGAGGGGCGAGGGTAGTTGGTGTTTTTTTCTGAAAACTTCAGAAACAAAACTAAGATTTTTTGGATTATGCATCCTAAAGTGTAAAACAATAGAGGGATATTAGCGAGCTGGTGGGTGAACATATATTTAGCAAAAACTAGGTGTTTTTAAATTTTACATGCTTAAACACCGAATAAAAGTCCGAGACTAATAAGAGGGAAGTAGTGGTTTTGGATTTGTAAAAAATTTGAGTTTTCAAGATTGTACATGATAGAACTCTAAACACAAGAGAGAGTAGCGAGGGTGGGGATGGCCTGTGACTGTACTGTGAAATTTTCAGTAGCAAAAGTTAGGACTTTTTGATTTTACATCATGAAATACATAACCTAAGGAGAGAGTAGGGAAAGGGTGGGGCTGGGGTGGTGTTTGTATGGTGAACCTTTCTATTGCCAAAACTAGGGTTTTCTGTATTCTATATTTTATATAACAACACACAGAGAATGTTAGCAGAAGGGAGATGGTGAAAATACAGAAAACAATAGAGAGTAGCAGGGCGAGGGTGGTTGGTGTTTTTTTTGTGAAAACTTTAGAAGCAAAAATTAGGGTTTTTTGGATTATGCATAATAAAGTATAAAAACTAGAGGGATATTAGCGAGCTGGTGGTGAACATATATTTAGCAAAAACTAGGCTTTTTTAGATTTTACATGCTTAAACACCGAACAAAAGTTCGAGACTAACGAGACGTTAGTAGTGGCCTTGGATTTGTACTGTTAAAATTTTATTAGCAAAAATTAGGGTTTTTAGGATTGTACATTATAGAACACTAAACACAAAAGAGAGTAGCGAGGGGGTGGGGGTGGCTTGTGTTTGTACTATAATTTTTTAGTAGCAAAAGTTAGGACTTTTTGATTTTACATCATGGAAACATAACCTAAGAGAGAGAGTAGCGAAAGGTTGGGGTGGCGTGGTGTTTGTATGGTGAACCTTTCTATTGCCAAATCTAGGGTTTTCTATATTCTATATTTTATAATACAACACACATGAGAGATGTTAGCAGAAGGGTGGTGGTGAAATTTGAGTTGCAGAAATTGGGGTATTTTAGATTTTACATCGAAAAATACAGAAAAATAAAGAGAGTAGCGAGGGGCGAGTGTGGTTGGTGTTTTTTTTTGTGAAAACTTTAGAAGCAAAAATTAGGGTTTTTTGGATTATGCATAATAAAGTATAAAACACTATAGAGGGATATTAGCGAGCTGGTGGGGTGAACATATATTTAGCAAAAACTAGGTTTTTTTAGATTTTACATGCTTAAACACCGAACAAAAGTCCGAAACTAACAAGAGGGTAGTAGTGGCCTTGGATTTGTAAAAAAAATTTGAGTTTTCAAGATTGTACATGATAGAACTCTAAACACAAGAGAGAGTAGCGAGGGGGTGGGGATGGCCTGTGACTGTACTGTGAAATTTTCAGTAGCAAAATTAGGACTTTTTGATTTTACATCATGAAATACATAACCTAAGAGAGAGAGTAGGGAGGGTGGGGGTGGGGTGGTGTTTGTAAGGTGAACCTTTCTATTGCCAAAACTAGGGTTTTCTGTATTCTATATTTTATAATACAACACAAAAGAGAGATGTTAGCAAAAGGGAGATGGTGAAAATTTGAGTTGCAGAAATTAGGGTATTTTAGATTTTACATCAAAAAATACAGAAAACAATAGAGAGTAGCGA